>CM045040.1:19211103-19393603 GCA_024542945.1 allo-octoploid hybrid of Carassius auratus x Cyprinus carpio | reverse complement strand
TATATATATATATATATATATATATATATATATATATATATATATATTAGACATTATATATATGTTAGACATTTTCAATATGGGATTACAGCAAAAAAGAAAAGTGGATTCAAAATGTTTTCAAAAGTTTGGGGTCAGTAAGTTTTTTGAATGTTTTTGTAACAAGTCTCTTGTGCTCACCAAAGCTGCATTTATTTGATCAAACATACAGTATAAACAGTAATATTGATACAGATACAGTTATATATAGTAATACCATATTATAAGTATTATATAGTTTTTAAATAATTTATTTTTTGTTTATTATTTTAATAGATTTTATACATTTATTATTAACAGTATTGAAAATAATTGTTCTACTTAATATTTTTGTGGAAACTGTGATACATTTTGTGAGGATTCTTTGAAAAATAAGTTCAAAAAACTTTAAAGAAATAAATTTTAAATGATAGAATGTCATTGAATGATCTGACATTTGAAAGTAACATCTTCCATACAGTATATAAACATACACTTCATATCTTGAATGCTTGCTATCAGGGATCCCACACAAAGCATACCAATGTACTTTTTGGGGGCTGCACTGCCCTACATACAGAATGATGGAATTCAACCAATATGGCTTATTAAATAAGTTTTGTTTCACTTTGAGGAGAAAAATCTGGTGAAAATTCCCCTTGCGGTGAAAAACAGGGCCGTGCTGATGGTGCTCTATAAATATGAGTGTGAGGGGTGAGTGCGGTTAACCATAATTACCAGCCTCTTAAAATCTGGCTCAGCTAAACTATCTCCCTGCTGCCCCGCACACACATGAACACACGCCATTGAGGATGTAAACTGTGTTTTTCCCTCCTTTTTCACAACACTTGTCTAGAACAATAAAAGACGTGTTAAAACGTGTTACATAATACCATCTCTTTAAAAAACAACTTGTTTTTCGGTTGCACAAGTTTATAGACAATAACCTTTTTTGTAAACCATGTTTTTCAGACAGACAGACTTAATAACATCAGATCTGCAAAGCCAAGATTTCCAGAATTGGAACTATTTATTTTGGTTTTCTGCGAGCTGATTATTTCAGGATTATCAGGATGACTTCTTTGAATCTGGCGCTCATTTATTGCTTTAGGACAACAGACGTGTGTGTTTTACAGTACATCTATTAAAAGGTTACATATAAACTCCTGCCCTACTTTTGCAATGAATTGTGTGTATGATTGTGAAGAGAGAGAAAGAGAGAGAGACAGACAGACAGAAGGAGACAAATAAACAGTAACTCTCACTGGAATATCATATAATCATAATACAGGCAATGCACGATCCATCTGGAAACACAAGCCTTATTTTTAAAGAGAATTTGTGGAATTCTTGAAAATGTTTTGGTACAACATGTCTGGTTATATTTTACTCATTTGGAATCTGGTTTCTTTGAAATGTCTGCATCATTATCTCATAAACAATACATATAATTTTGTCATAGTTTTGACTTGCACTCTCAGATAAACTGTTTTTTTGTCGTTTACATGTTTAAAAACCCAGTTTATATATAGGTTTAAGTCTTGACAAAAGAAAAGTTATTGAACATTTCCTCCGTTGATGCAAAAGATTTCACAGATTTTTTTTTTTAGTTCTTCAATTCTAGAACGTTAAAAACATTAATTATGAAACAATGTTGTTAGCTCAGTATTATGCATTTACCATATCTTTTTTTTATTTTTTTATTTTTTAATGATACACTGTTAATGATACACAAGAAGTATTCAGCATGTACAAACCCGATTCCAAAAAAATTGGGACACTCTACAAATTGTGAGTAAAAAAGGAATGGAATAATTTACAAATCTCATAAACTTAAATTTTATTCACAATAGAATATAGATAACATATCAAATGTTGAAAGTGAGATATTTTGAAATGTCATGCCAAATATTGGCTCATTTTGGATTTCATGAGAGCTACACATTCCAAAAAAGTTGGGACAGGTAGCAATAAGTGGCCGAAAAAGTTAAATGTATATATAAGGAACAGCTGGAGGACCAATTTGCAACTTATTAGGTCAATTGGCAACATGATTGGGTATAAAAAGAGCCTCTCAGAGTGGCAGTGTCTCTCAGAAGTCAAGATGGGCAGAGGATCACCAATTCCCCCAATGCTGCGGCGAAAAATAGTGGAGCAATATCAGAAAGGAGTTTCTCAGAGAAAAATTGCAAAGAGTTTGACGTTATCATCATCTACAATGCATAATATCATCCAAAGATTCAGAGAATCTGGAACAATCTCTGTGTGTAAGGGTCAAGGCTGGAAAACCATACTGGATGCCCGTGATCTTCGGGCCCTTAGATGGCACTGCATCACATACAGGAATGCTACTGTAATGGAAATCACAACATGGGCTCAGGAATACTTCCAGAAAACATTGTCGGTGAACACAATCCACCGTGCCATTCGCCGTTGCTGGCTAAAACTCAATAGGTCAAAAAAGAAGCCATATATAAACATGATCCAGAAGCGCAGGTGTTTTCTCTGGGCCAAGGCTCATTTAAAATGGACTGTGGCAAAGTAGAAAACTGTTCTGTGGTCAGACGAATCAAAATTTGAAGTTCTTTTTTGGAAAACTGGGACGCCATGTCATCCGGACTAAAGAGGACAAGGACAACCCAAGTTGTTATCAGCGCTCAGTTCAGAAGCCTGCATCTCTGATGGTATGGGGTTGCATGAGTGCGTGTGGCATGGGCAGCTTACACATCTGGAAAGGCACCATCAATGCTGAAAGGTATATCCAAGTTCTAGAAGAACATATGCTCCCATCCAGACGTCGTCTCTTTCAGGGAAGACCTTGCATTTTCCAACATGACAATGCCAGACCACTACTGTATCAATTACAACATCATGGCTGCGTAGAAGAAGGATCCGGGTACTGAAATGGCCAGCCTGCAGTCCAGATCTTTCACCATAGAAAACATTTGGCGCATCATAAAGAGGAAGATGCGACAAAGAAGACCTAAGACAGTTGAGCAACTAGAAGCCTGTATTAGACAAGAATGGGACAACATTCCTATTCCTAAACTTGAGCAACTTGTCTCCTCAGTCCCCAGACGTTTGCAGACTGTTATAAAAAGAAGAGGGGATGCCACACAGTGGTAAACATGGCCTTGTCCCAACTTTTTTGAGATATGTTGATGCCATGAAATTTAAAATCAACTTATTTTTCCCTTAAAATGATACATTTTCTCAGTTTAAACATTTGATGTCATCTATGTTGTGTTCTGAATAAAATATTGAAATTTGAAACTTCCACATCATTGCATTCTGTTTTTATTCACAATTTGTACAGTGTCCCAACTTTTTTGAAATTGGGTTTGTAAAACTTCTTAACGGAACATTAAAAATAAAATTCTGTTACTGAACTAACACTTGTTACAACTTCCTGTGTGAAAAAGATACTTTTAAATACTTTAAAAAATGTACTAAAAGATTATACTTAATTGTGAACTGAATGTATTGTTTTCAGACACTTATTTGCCTGTTATTTTCAACTGAATTAAAATGTGATATAGTGTAAATGTATATTAAATGCAATGAGCTGAACTTTAGAGTGTTTTTGATCTTTATATGAAATTCTTGAATTATTTATATTGTCTGAAATATGATTAAAGTGTTAATGAAGTTGTCATATATATATATATATATATATATATGTGTGTGTGTGTGTGTGTGTGTGTGTGTGTGTGTGTAAGCTTTTAAGATTTGAACTGTGCATTTCTCTGCACTAACACTACAGTATAAACAATTTGTACAGCTCTGGCAAGTTTAAAGAGAAGTATTTCCAAGCTAACTCTTCTACCAGAAAATGATACCACT
The DNA here is from genome assembly GCA_024542945.1 of allo-octoploid hybrid of Carassius auratus x Cyprinus carpio. Taxonomy (NCBI): domain Eukaryota; kingdom Metazoa; phylum Chordata; class Actinopteri; order Cypriniformes; species allo-octoploid hybrid of Carassius auratus x Cyprinus carpio. The sequence goes on along the minus strand of CM045040.1, from coordinate 19,389,742 downwards.
TTACTGCTAAGCAGCTTAATTTAAATAACACACCTATATATATTACAAAACTTTGATGCAGGCCTTGGACCAGAGTCTTTACAAGAGCCTCTTGTTATTTTGCACACCCTGTCTCACGCTGGTTTGGGTTGGGCTTAGACTGTGGTCAGATAGACGGGGGCCAGACGTACACACTCCATTTCTGGTGCTCTGCACTGCCTGGCTGCTTATATAACAAGCTCTCATTGACAGGTTTATAATAGCACACAACACACTCGTCCTGCACCGCTTTCGAGCGCCTGCTGTACGATCAGCTTGTGTTTAAAAACCGTCCCTTTCTGATGATAGAGCGCTCATAACATTTGCCAACATGATAGTGATTTTTATTGTTTTGTGCTTTTGAGTGTGTACTTTGTACTAAGTGTGTGTAACTTCAAGAGGCTTCTCAAAGTCCATTTCATCCACTGTTCACTACAGTGATCAAAGTGCAAAGCTATTGACTGCTCTGCTGCGGCACTTCACGTGTGTTCCTCAACATCTACTTTTCACAGTCATTCCTTTCGCTTTCTGACAAACCGTTCACACAGTTCATGATGTTTTCTGACAAAATCAAGATTCTGTCTGAATAAGGAAAGACGTTCTGCACAGAGTTTGTCTTTTAAAAGGCAGCGAGATGATTGGCACTTATTAGAGTGCAGGAGTTTTTTGAAATCGCTCACATTCTGTTCTGTTCACATTCTGTTTTCCTTCTGTTAATCAAACTTCATTTCAGGCATTATTTGCAAATTTAGGTTATTTTGGAACTAGATTTTTATATGTAAGTGTATACTTCCTGTGTACACCTTCGCCATCATCATGCTACGGTGGTTGTCAAGGTGCTGATATGTGTTAAAGAGGTTGTTAAGGTGTTTTCAGTGGTTTTTAGCATGTTGCTATGCAGTTGCCAGGGCGTTCTAAGTGGTTGCCAGGACTCTAATAAGTAATTAAAGGGTAAATTCTAAGCAAAAGTGAGCATTCCTGTGCCCTACTCCCTTTGAAGGGCAGAGCCCTTGAAGTGTGTTACTGAAGGGTGTAGGGCATTACCGTCTCATGTAAGCGTTTGGAACTCACAAACTAAACTTGCTTACACTCTTACCTCCTTATATTTTGTATTGTTTTAAAATAAAGAAGGATGTGTATGTGAAGTCGAAATCAACCCCAACTTCGCTTCAAAATGCAAAGCAAGAACTCATTACCCAAGATCACGTGATCACAAATAGAAATCTCTTCCTTGAAGTGACCATCGCATATTCTCTTCACTAACAGACTTCTGGAAAGGCCCTTCAAACTGTAGCTGTATAAAAAAATAAAAATAAATCATGATTCATGTTTTTAATTAAATATTTTATTAGTAGTAGTATTAGTAATCATCACCACCATCATCATCATTATATAATTTCTACTAATTTCTACTCATTTAATTTTTGATAATTTTCAATAATAGTAATAATAATAATTTTTTTTTTCATTAATTTCAATATTATTATTATTATTTTATAAATTCTACAAATTCTACTTGAATTTGTAATCATATATTTTGAATAATTATTAATAATTTATTATTAATATTTTATAATTTATACACATTTTTCCTTTCCTTGGAGTGGGCCAAACTCAGCTGGAACCTGATTATTTTAATGTGCCAAAGTTTAATACCCAGGGTCAGAGGTTTATTTACATCTGTGATTTTCAGTTTAAACAATGCTTGCCTTTGGAAACACCACTAACAACTGTTCTTTTTTGAAGACCAAATGAATTTCACAAGCCCACTCAGTTGTATATACCAGTCCACGCTTGCATGTGTTATTTTTCAAGCAGGACTGCAGCATCACACTGAATGAGGAATTGAAGGTTCACCCCAACTTTTACTGTAGGTGTCAGCAGAGCTGTGTGTTGTGGTCTGGATGCAGCTGCGATGCTTTGAGCCAGATGTGGTCATGACAGCCGGGTCGTTTTCTGAGGCCATCATCAGCTGTCAGTCATTTGGACATCTGTGCATGTACCATACATGTCTGCTCAGTGTAGAGTATCAGGGCAGAGATGATATGTTGTGCAACTATTACACAGAGCTATCAGTCTTACACCCATTGAAAGCTTCATACGAGTTGCTGTGGAGACTTTTGTGCTTCTGTCTGTGATGATTCATTGTGTTTGTAGCAATACACAAACACCGCTCAACAAATACACACACAGAGCATCATCTTTGTTTAACCTTCAGCTGTGCCATTTTGAACCTGTACAAATGGGATGAAGGCAGAAAGGTTTTTTGGAATGTTTTGGCTTTTATAAAGAACCTTGAAGTTCTTTTAAAGTGTCCTTCTCATCATGCTCACTATTACGCTCCATGAATAAAGAGAGTTGGTCAACCTAGACTGACTTGGAAGCAAACAAAACCTCTAAAACATCTAATCTGTTCTTCAGAAGCATCTTTGCTCTCCGACAGCACATAAACTGCACTACAGAAATGTTAAAAGTATTACAATATTGCTCTATAAGATTTATTGATATTATTTTTTATGGAAGGTGACTAGTTTTTTTTTTTTTTTTTTTTTTTTTTGCAACTTGAATTGCTATTTCTCAGTGTCAGATCTCCAAAATGTAAATACTTGCATGAATTTCAAACATTTATGGATAAGGATTCCATCAGATGTAACTTATGTGCTAAAGGAAAACAGCACATACATCTGACAAGAGGGCATGGAATAATTGAGTTTGAAGCACTTTAAATAAAACATGTCTTATGTTTAGGACAACTTGGAAGTTCTGCATGTGCATTTACAAAACATACACAAAACATGCATTCTAAGTTGTACAATATATTACAAGTTGTAACACGTTGCATGTAACATGTTTCCCCCAACACTGCATGCTAATGTGCAAAAAAGAGAAAGTTGAGACGATTTGAGCTATGCCTGACCAGAATGTTTGTCAGTGGCACTGCAGGAGCGCAGGTGTCCCCCTGCAGACCGTGAGTGAGTATTGAGAGGGGAAATGGAGAACAATGGGATCGTTGCGGCGGCCGTGCTGCTTCTCTGGGGCTTGCGCTGTGCTTGCTAATTGCAGCTCTGGATGTGTTCAGATCTCTTTGAAGTATGTCTGAAGAGGATGCATGAAAGACCGGCAATTACCGCACATCATGTAATTGCTGTGAGACAGGCAGGCATATGAGAGAACTCACAGCTTTCTCTGAGTGTGTGTGTGTGTGTGTGTACACTTTGAATTAATGGAGTAATACTTCACAATATCTGTGTAAGAAAACATCAAATCAAAGGAATTGGAAGCCGAGCACCAGAGCGGTTTGAGCTTGTTTGATGCATGATTTGTATATAGTTTCATAAAATGGCTTAACTAAAGCTTAATTTTGGTTACATAAAGTTAATCTCATTTACATTCGTTTTTTAATGAATAATTCATTGTTTTAGTTTCATCAACTTGATGATATTGATCAGCATTAAAGTTTTTGCAGTGTTTATTATAAATTATTAATCATTATGGTTTTAAAATTCATGTGCCTTTGTAATCTTTAATCAGAACAAACAATGCTACATTTGTTTGGTACACGTGTGTCGACCCCAAAAGACCCGTACAGAACATTTTCGGTATGATTATGTGGACTATTACACCCCTGATTTTTGCTTGAAAAAATATGCAGTGCATAAAAAATAAAAGCAAATGTAACATCTACAAGCATTTGTGTAGTATGTGTTACTTGTAACACATGTAACTTGCGTAACAAGTAAAGGGGCGTTTACACAACACCATTTTCAACTAAAAATGGAAAACTTTTTATGTGTTTTGGCACATTTACAACAACAAACCACTGCACTATTACATCAAAAACCACTGCACTATATTGTATTATTCTGTTATTTACAATACTGGAAGTGTTTAGGTGAACTGATAATTAATAAATAAAGATACAATCCAGATCTTTTCTCTGGTCTGGATGTAACTCAGTGTTCTGGATGTGCATTTAATCAGGCCTATAAAGGTTCACACCATAAAGTGCACATTAGATATATAATTTATGTGGCCACATCTGCTCTGTGCTTGTATGTGGATTTGCGTGTGTGTGTGTGTGTTTTAGAGCGAGAGAGAGGGGGAAAAGCAGAGAGAGCCATGTGGATGACTGCCAGACTCCTATGGAAGTGCTGGCATGGACAGCCTGGTGTTTACCTGAAGGTCACACTGCATATCAGCAGTAACCCTGAGCACATCTCATCACAAACAAACACTAAAAATCACATATAGAGTCAAGACTGAACTCACTGTGCAGTAACCTCCACAACCCTAATCCAATATATAAATATATTTAACCAAGATCAATAGAAGTGAGTGTTATTGCTTCTATTTTATATTATATTATTATATCTCCTGTTGGAGAACATGTCAAACTAGCCATCAAAGACTACAGATATTAGTCTAAGACCAGAGGAATCTTTAGCCAATCAAATTGTGGCCAAAACACAATCTGAACATGGGAGTCGGAGCCATTGTATTTTTAAGACCAGTGATATTGGACCCACTCACTTTTACGGTCTCTAATTCAGCGCACATGCCTGTTCACTTTTTAGAGCGCCATCAGTCAAATCCCTAATAAATTAAACTTCATTCCATGTTTTAGCTACAGCCTTGACTTCCACAATGCTGCTTCCTCAAATTCATTCCACTCGGCTCCATATAAATTAAACTCCATTCCGTGTTTTCAGTTGCGCCTGCTACACTCCCGGTCTGGCTGTGTGCTCACATACTGTCACTAAACAAACTGCTATTTAAGTGAATGTTCATCATTTGTTCACCTGTTTTGTTGCAGCATTCAATTACAGTTACACTTACATTATGTTGGACCCACCCACATTTTTGTTGCTTCTGACGCCCGTAAATCTGACACAAAGAATTTCAGTTACACTGTATTTTAAGGGCCAATACTCACTATTAACTTAGCGTACATACTTCTAGCATATTGACTGTTTATTAGTACTTATAAAGCACATATTAATGGCTTATTCTGCATGACCACATTTTAGATCCCTTAATCCTACCTCGTACGTAAATTTAACAACTACCTTACTAACTATAAGCAGCAAATTAACAGTTTATTGAGGCAAAAGCTGTAGTTAATAGTGAGAATTTGTTCCCAAACTAAAGTGTTGTGAGTTTGTTTTGTGAAACTCACAAATGTTTTGTGAGTTTCCCAGCATGCATTGCAAAATGAATAAATTATGCAGTTGCTGTTTCTCTATTCACTTTTTTGTTGTTGTTGCTGTTTTGTCATTGTTGTAAGCTATTATTGTTAGTTACACTGTTACTTAGGACAATTTTAAGGCAATAGTTAAGAGAACCTAAAACTCTGTATTTCAAGTCAATGTAAATGATGACTTAATATCCATTTTACTAATAATACTTGAAATTACTTCTTAAACTTGAGGTGGAGCTTGTTAAAAGTTCAAGTGGAGCTCAATAGGTTGGTTTGTGAAATGTGAACACATTCAACATGATTTGAACATTTTAAATCTGAACTGAATGGTAGTTTTGAAGGACCTTATTGGTAGACTTAAAATGTTAAAACCAAAACTAGAGCTGGTTGCTGTTTTCCTTGATGGCCTCGGTGTGTTTAGCTACTCTGCAGATAATGCTTTGATATGAGTCGAATAAACAAAAAAACAACCTTGAGGCAAACTCCACATTTGTAGTTATGCCAGGTATGCATCTGTTCTGTGTCTGTCACATTTTGAGCACAGCAGAGAACTTTAAGTGAATGCAAATGGTAGGTAACCTTAAAAAAGTCTTTATTTTGATAATAGTGCATCACTGAACCATACATGTTCTGTTTTCTGCTTTTAAAGACATGTTTTAAAGACATTTGGTGTTATGGCAGTCTGAGTATCCTGTTCATTATTGTTCCATAAATACATATAGGCCTATATTTATTTTATTTGCATATGTGGTCTCTTTAATATCTTAGCTGTTTTTCCTAGACAGCAGTGAGATTAAATTGTGAGCACAAGATCACACAATCAAATGAACTATAATATTAACATAATACTGTATGTCAGCAATTGCATTTTGTTGCTATTCTTAGGCACTTCGTGGGGTTTTAATACTTCAGTTAAACGAATAATTTTCTTAATAATAAATGGATTAACATATAAAGAATTGTATTTTGTTGCGCTTAAGCACTGAAGTTCTCCACTTTAAACACACACATCCGGTATGTGATGTCAGAGTTGGATCTCAGAACGCCATTGGTCCAGAGCTCAGCAGGCCATGATGTCAGAATCTCAGATGGGGGTAGTGGTAGCAATGGATTAGTACGGATATTGGTGCAGGAAAGTGCACGTTAGGACGTGTGATGTAAGTGTGTGTCTACTAGGCCTCCATGAGGAAAGTCCTGTGTGGTTTGCTGTCAGAGGGAAATTGTGACATGTGGCATTCCAATATTATTTTAATCCATTATTTTAAAGTATTTATGAATCATAGTATTTGTGGCATTGCATTTACTGATATGTACAGTTTTTTTTTTTTTTTTTTTTTTTTTTGCTGTTAAAATAAAATAAAATAAAATAAAATAAAATAAAATAATTAAATAAATGTATGAATTTTTTCTTAGTAATATTTCAAGATGAACACTGTACTAAAGCAACTTACGTCTACTTGATTATCCACAAAATATTTTATTTGTTTATTTTTTTATTTATTTAAATAATGTTAAAATATATCATTTAAATATCCATTGGTCTTTAGTGGAATGTTTATTTGTGTCTGAGTCAATCATCACTGTATTTGCAAAAATAAAATAAAAACTACAGAGGTTTTGATCAACAACAATTGAACAATTTAAACAATATATTATTAAGACATCCAACTTTACATAGATTTCCATATATATATATATATATATATATATATATATATATATATATATATATATATATATATATATATATAAACACTTTTACATTTTCTTACAAACTGTTCTGGTTTTATTTTGTAATATATCTACAAATGTCTGCCTAGTCTAAAACCCCCACACCCTGATCTCACATGTCGTTAAAATAACATTCTAACACACACACACACACACACACACACACACACACACACACACACACATGGTCACCATTCCTTCACACAGCAGCAATCAGTAATCAGAAACCTCTGGCCTGCTTTCCACACACAGAAAAAAAGCAACTGCCAGAGAGGGAAAGAGAGAGAGAGAGAAAAAAGCTTTCACCAAGCCAGTTTACCAGGGCAGACAGCCAATACTGAGAAAGAGAAAAAGAGTGAAAGGGAGGGAGTGAAAGGGCAGGAAACTCCATACATAGCCAACAGGAAGACAAGAGTTGGGGAAGGAAGTGCCTTGTATGGTCACAAAGGTTTCCTGGCTGGCCGCGAGAGACCACATTTCTTTAGCTCGTTGGCTCCATAAGCCCGTATCACATGACACACAGCGGGAGAGGAGAGATTTGAGGGCCTGGGCCACAGTGTGTGTTTGTGTGTGTGTTCGGCGCTCAGGCCACTCCCTGCTCTCCTGCACTCCAGCCCTACTGCTCTGTTACGCAGCTCGCGGTGACTGGGCTAAGCTAAGCTAATCCTTCCAGCTCAGACTGTGGTTATGTATGCCTTAAAAAAAAAACAATCCCTCAACAACCACTCTGGCTGAGCGAGTCAGCCACACATTCCTTGTAGTCGTCTTTATGCCGTACACGAGAAAACAAAACTATTTACACTTAAATGAGGAAAGTTCAACAAAATGAGGAGCAGATCCCACAGTCATAGGGAACTGCTAGTTAGAAGTGTGTGAATGCATTTTGATCTGCATTTCTGATAAAATACTCATTTGTCTGTAATATTTCATAAACGTAAACATCCCGTGATTATTGGAAGCGTGAGAGTCTGACTCGATATGAGGATTCAGGCTGTTTTCACACATGCTCTGAGTGTTTGGTCTGAAGTTCGATCCCACTCTCCTCCCCCTGCCTCCACACATCCCTATTCACACTGAATACAGGGTAAAGTGGGACACTTAAGAATAATAAGCATACGTGTATTTTTGTCCATTGCTAAAAATCTTAAATTCATCCTAAAATGTGGACTCCCACAAAATTTACAAAATAAATAAATAATATAAATAAATAAATAAAATTGTATTAATAATAATAATAATTTGCATGCACAAATAACTTAAGCACAATCCTTTGCAACATGGTTCAAAAACAAATCCAGTATCAGGTAAATGGGTGTATGCTCACACATGATTATAATTTATTTACTGTAGTGTGTTTTTTGATATTACATTTAATATACTTAAAATTTACTGGACTGGAACTTCTAAAAATGTATATAAATATATGACAAGTTTTAATAGAAATGACGTTAAAGTCATTATAAATGCTTGTCTGTACATTTGGCAGTACACTTATTTAACCATATTTTAAAGACAATGGGGTAATTATGAGTTCAACAAAATGCATTTGATATAAATTTAAACTGTAATACATTTTATACAACATGCAATTAAGTTTCTGAAAACAATACATTCAGTTCACACTTGAAATATGGTTATAAGTATATTATTTCCATAAGTATTTCTTTTTCACTGTATTTTTAGATATAAAAATACATTTCTTTTTGCAGTGAAGAGATGTATTTGCATTTATGCATTTATTCAGAAGTGAGAAATTATAAGAATTGCATGAACAACAGCAGGGACAGAAACTGTATGTCATAAATGGCAGTTTACTTTCATGATTAATGACAGGTTGCTTTTATTGTGGACTGTAACATAGTTAAAAATAAAAATTCTGACATCAAATGAACCAACACACCAAAAGCAGGCTGTTAAAATCAAATTAAAGAGCCACAACTAATGATGTACATCAAAACATATTCTATATGAGTTATAAAGAAATCTCTTTGAGCGGCTACAAAAGGCTTTGGTAAAGCTAGCCCTCTGATTGTTGGTTCTCAAACAGGATTTCTACATGAGGCTGTACCTCATCAGCTCATGTGCAGGGCAGCATCTGACCTTTCAGACTGCACTGAGAACAGAATAGTCGATTTTTTCAGCCTTTGCGCCAGTGAGCGATGTAAAGAGAGAATTGGAGAAAAAGAGAGAGGACGCGAAACAGAATCACAGAGATTTGAGTGTTTAAGCCACGTCGATGTATCGACAACAGGTCCTACCAGATGATTGACATGTTGATGAGCAAAAATCAATGCACACTCATTCAATTATCATCAATTGCTGCTCTCTAAAAGGATTCAGTGTAACTGCATGTTTATTTCAGTGTGTCACAAATCATCATCGATTCAGAAAATAAATGGTTATATTAAATTATTAGCAGAGACATATTTGTGAAAGCATGCATATCTAGGCTGGATATTATATATCAGGTTTTGTTTCATTTTAAACACAAGTTAAGAAGTGCCATGATTCCTGGGAAAATGTACAGTACATAAAAATATGTAGACAAAAAAAGCAGGTGCATGTTTGTTTAATAATAAAAATATTGCTTTTTAACACTTAATAAGGGTTCAGATGCATACTGGGACATCGGAAGCATTTTTAAAACTGACCCAAAGAAAGAGCTGTGTGTGTTATTCATAAATCTTCTCTGCATGTGACATGTGTAAGTCCATACACCTGCTGTAGCTGTGTATAGCAAAAGAAGATGATGGATGTGTGTGTGTGTGTGTGTGTGTGTGTGTGTGTACACAAACCAAGGGATGGGCTGCAGACAGACATAAGGAGAGTGAAGCAGATATCCATATTCTGTAAATTCATAACATACGTTGAGACTTAACCACACACCCACATTGTGTGAATGCACAGAGCAAGTTCTTAGAAAAACACAGGTGATGGACAATGTTATGTAAACACTGAACAATATACTAAAGTCACAGACCTAGAAAGTAGCAGGGCAACCTTTCACCTTCAGTCCCTCCAGGAATGCTACTATACCTGAAAAGAGTTTTCGCTGAATATCGCACCACACTTTAAGAAGAAAAAAAAAAGTTCATTTTCCAGTTCTTTGAAAGACTTCTCAGTCCAGAACTTCCAATGTTTGAATATTTAGACCTGAATGAAGGTGATGTTTCATCCTGATTTGGAAATTTTCACCAAATATCGCATGTTCTTTATTCTTAAAAATGAATGCTTTAAAAAGGGGTTTTCTCAATAATTTTTCTTAGTGTGAAGAACATTTTAGGGAATAGTTCATCCAGAAATGAAACTTTGCTGAAATTTACTCATCGTCAGGCAATCCAAGATGTAGATGAGTTTGTTTCTTCAATGGAATAGGTTTGGAGAAATTACATTTACATAGCAATACATCTCTTGCTCACCAGTGGCTCCTCTGCAGTAAATGGGTGCCGTCAGAATGAGAGTCCAAACAGCTGATAAAAACATCACAATAATCCACAAGTAATCCATACAACTCCAGTCCATCAGTAAATCTTTTATGAAGCGAAATGTTGCATGTTTGTAAGAAACAAATCCATCATTAAGACTTTTGAACTTTAAACCGTCATTCTGGCCAGAATACCAAAGTCCATAATCCATAATAACGCTTCCTCCAGTGAAAAAGTCCATCCTCTGTTGTCTTTTCACATCAAAATCCACCAAAGTATTTGTTTAGAACTGTGAAAACTGGACTATTTTCACTTGTAAATGGTGCTTGATCTGTGCATACAGTATTTCTCTCCTGCTTCAGATAAGAAAACATTTTCACTGTAGAAAGCAATATTATGGAGAGAGAATTTGTATTTTATCCGGAAGCAACAATTTGAAGATAAAAGCATTTTTTTGATGGATTTGTTTCTTACAAACATGCATCTTGTCGATTACTATGGTGTTTTTATCAGCTGTCTGGACTCTCATTCTGACGGCACCCATTCATTGCAGAGGATCCAATGGTGAGAAACTGATGTAATGCTAAATTTGCTCCCAAGAAGAAACATACTCATCTACATCTTGAATGGTCTGAGGGCCAGTATTCTCAGCAAATTTGCATTTTTGGCTAAAACTATTCATTTAATAATCTACAGAACATTTTGTGACAGATTCTATGGATGTTAAAAGTTCTCCATAGAACTATAGAAGCCCATTAAAAACCAATGATGTTCACCATCATATATATACTGTGTGTGTGTGTGTGTGTGTTGCTCTTGCATATAAGCAGTTTCTGAGTGACACTTGTGCCATTAATTCCAGCTTTCTAAGCTCAGAATGAACAGTTTTTCTCTATGCCGTGCTGATTCAATGCTGCTGCAATTGTTGGGGCTGTATTGTTGCAGTTATCTGTGATGTGTCCATCTGTCTCTGTCATGCAGCTGTGGCCTGCACTGTCATTATTTTGAGACAGTTCTACTCAGCTCATTAGACATTTTTGCACCTGCAGTTTGATCTCTTTGGAAATCTGTTAGCTGCTTAAAACACAAACGCCATCGACAACCTGAAGTAAGCTACACATTGACAGCAAGATTTATACGTTTTTGAAGAAAATGTGCTTGCCGAGTAAAAGTCATCTCCTCATTGTTCCAGTGTTACCAGGTGATTGCTAAGCTGTTGCTATACCGAATCTGAGTTGAGTTTTTATTTATTTATTTATTTATTTATTTTACCATGTTTATATGTGATTATTAGGGTCTTTTTAGTGGATGGCACTGTAGGATTTTTAAATATGGGTTGTTAGGGTGTTGCTATGTTTCTAAAGTGTCAGTTTTCAGTAAAATGACTTAGCACTTTTACTGTGCTGTTGCGTTTCTTAAATGTGTTTCAAGGTGGTTTCTAGGGTGTTGCTTTGTCATTTCTATCGTGTTTTGAGGGATATTTAGAACATTGCAACGTGGTTGTTAGGGTGATTTTGATATTTGCTGGTTGTTCATAGGTGGTTGCTAAGATGTTGATATGTGGTTATTAAAGGAGTGGTTTAAGCAAATGAGGTTGTTACAGTGTTCTTGGTGGTTGCTATGTGTTTTTTAAGGTGTTCTGATGATTTCTTGCATGTGTGGTTGTTAGGGTGTTCTTAGTTGTTAGAGTGTTATAAATTGGTCGCTAGGGTGTTGCTATGTAATTTCTAAGGTGTTAGAAGTGTCTTTTACTATGTTGCTATGTGGTGTTTTTTGTGTTCTTGGTGGTTAGTAGATTGTTTTAAATTGATTGCTAAGTGGTCCTTTGTGGTTTCTAAGGTATTCTGTTTTTAGAACATTACTTGTGATTTTTAGGTGTTTTTGGTGCTCTGACAGTTTTTTTTCTAGCATGTTGTTATGTGTTTCTCAGGGTGTTTCTAGGTGGTTGCTAGGGTGTTGCTATATGGTTTGTAAGATGCCCTGACTGTTTTTGGCATGTTGTCGTGTTTGTCAGGGTGTTTCTAGGTGGTTGCTAGGGTGTTGCTGTATTATATGGTTTCTAAGGTGTTCCGTCAAGAGAAATGTTTGTTAGAGCAATAACAGTGCTCTCAACAAGTGCTGATTTAAGTTTGTTCAAATCCCTAACCATAAGCAATAGTAAAAGTTGCGTTTGCTTAACTAGTACTAATTAGCACTAATTATCAGGCCTCATTCAGCTGACCTGCTAATTAGCAGTCTGCCTGGCTCATCTTTTCAGATGCATGTTTAGAAGTGATGTTGCTGCTTTAAAGTTTAAATCCTTTCTTCTTATATATTTTTTAATCATTTATCCATCCACCATCTATGTGTGACTTCCTGACTCACGTCTTGACTAACTCTAACACATGCACACAAACATGGCTTGGCTCAGTGTCAGACAGTAAATAATGGGCATCCCATAGGAGGTTACTTCACTCAGCAAGATTGTCAGGGTCACGGCAAGAGCCTTTACAGTGTGGGACACGTGCGTGGCATTGCTAGCGTTCTTCTGGCTGGAGGAATGTGTGTTCCCTGCATTCATTTTGTTATAAGATTTCCCCAGTGGAAGTGCAGAGGCAGTTCAGCTGAAGAACAGGACACTAGTGGATGTGCTTTTGGACCTGGCAGATGTCAATGAGTTAGAAAAGTGCAGCTGAAGGAAATCTGCTTTAAAGCTTTTGTATTAAAATACCTTCTCCTATCCCAGTTCAATATGCAGCAACACCTAGGTTGATTTTAAGTCCATTTCAGGCTTTTAAGAGTCTGCCAAAAAGGTCTGTTACACGTCTGTAGAGTAACACATCTGTTACTCTATGAATAAACAAAATTGCTGTATATATCTTGTTTGAATATGACACGTTTTATTTTGTCATATTATGCACTAATGGCATGTTCAAGTCCCCCTGGGAAGTTAGTATTTACGAACTGCATAGGAAGTCTTCAGTCAGTCATGTTCAATTAATTTGGTCAGATGATAGCAATGTACCTTTTTGTACAAATATTATATTTATTTATTATATATATATATATATATATATATATATATATATATATATATATATATATCTACAAAATGATGAATAAAGAAAGTGCATCAGTGTATTTTAGGTTGTTTTTTTATGGTTTTATTCAATTCATGAAGGTGTAGTAAGTTGAATCATTATACAATACTGTTATCATAATTACACAATACTGTGGAATTTTCTACATAAAAATTTTAGAAAATAATAATTTCGTTGATTTCAACCATTTTCAATAAAATAGTGCTGAATTTATTGTATCCAACATGTTTTCTCCCAACTCAAAAACTCAAGACTTTTGCTGCCTTCACGTTATCGGAAAATTCCTCCTTTCCACCTCAGAAGCTGTAATTACGAGTTTGTTGCATTCAAGTGCTTTGTTGTCGGAAAGAACAGGAATCATGGTGGACGGCCTTTTCATGAGTTCATTTGTGCTTATTTCTTGGGGAAATCTTATTAAAGCCAAAAGATATTTAGTCAATATCCAACAGGTTTCTATTTTCAGTGTGTCCAATACATAGAATATGCATCAAATGGTTATTTATATACCTAAATATACATGTTCGTAAGAGAAAGCAATGTAGATGCTGTGGGGGAAATGAATAAAACTTTACACTACTACAGCTATATTTATTCCCTCCGCCAAGTTTATGGCCCGCTCAACCCATAAACACAGGTATGAAAATTATCTCTGAGTTTCCCAGTTGTAAATTGCTCATGTGCATTCAACTCATAAATAAAATCTTGCCGACATGTCTTGAGCGCACCATAAGCCCCCGATGAGCTCAACATTGCAACCTTGGTTTAAAAAGTGGTGAAAGTTGGACAGGACTACCTGTTTGTCCAACCAATGGAAGACAAGTAGCGTCTGTGAAAAAAAAGCATGTAAAGGAAAACTCTCTGGAAAGTTATTATTCTTGCAATTACATTAGGTGCAGCTAATGGCACAGAAATTACACAGTGCACTGAAAAAGTGTGTGGGAATATATGTGTGTGTGTGTGTGTGACTAAAAATGCATTTATCACTTACCTCTTCAACCTCAACATATGCTGATAATTGCTTTCTGACATCCATTAATGTCAGTAAGCTTTTGATGAGAGCTTGAGAGGGAAGTTCTCCACTTCTCCATTAAGGTAAACAAAATTCAGATTTTCATTTGTGAGTGTGCTATGCCTGATCATACAAAACTGCCTTCTAAAAATATATAAAACATTTCAAGCTTCAGGTCTGATATTTTTAAATAGTGTGCACTGTAAACCAGCATCTTTCACACTTGTGCAGTTTCTTGCTCGGGCCATGCAAACATCTCTCCTGATCTTCAGTGAACCAAATGCCTCTCAGCTACATCAGATTTGTAAAAGAGTGACACCGCAATAGACACTGTGACTTATTCACTGAGACTCAATTGAAATCAGTCCTTTCAACAAATTCCCGAGGACGTCATGAACGAGCGATAAGTTACATCTGCTTTAAAGGCCAATATGAAGCAGAGGAGAATGGCTGGCGAACTGAAGCCGACAGGTAAAAGCATAGCGCTCATTTCCATTCTTATGCAAGCTTTTACCCTGTTCAACCAGATGGAATAACAGCACGGATCGGAGGGTCATTACTCACAATGGATTTCTATTAGGGCGCATCAGGGTCCATGGCTGAGCCGCAGCCGGCTGGAGTGAATAACACTTAACGGAGCCCGTATTTCCAGCGGGGGGAGAGAGGAAAAAATACCTGCGAGGTACTCTTTTGTAATCCGATGCAATTATCTAAGGCTTCACATACATTAGAGCCGGAGAATAGTGTGGGTTAGAAGTAGGGGAGGTTAGAGGGGGTTATTGTGTATTTATAGCGCTGCGGCTGCTTGACAGGCCGGGTCTGCAATCCAATCACGCAGCTTAACGCTGTAATGAGGATGGGTGTTGGAGCAGCAGGGTTTTTAGGGAAAGTGAGTGTGTTTTTCTTTTCTTTTTTCCTCTAGTGATTTTGTGTTTAACCTGGAATAGCTACAGGTTAGGGTTGTGAATACCCATGAGTGTCTCTGTAATGGACAATAACATTTTAAAAGCACATGAGATGTATTACATTAGCACTTTACACGGCTCGGTTTGTATGTGGACTGCCCTCAGGATACACGTCAGAACGAGACAATATATAGACTATAGATCACAGCAAAATATATATACAATTATCACAAAACAACACTGGTTTGCTAAGGTGTGGCAGATCTGCTGGAGAGCGACTGGAACTGTGAGACAACAGCTAATTTCCAAAGAGAGCTGCTGAGTAACTTAGGGTACGTTTACATGACAACAATGAGCCGGCCTGACCTAATAAGCCATATAAGCGGTTGCATTGGGCCCCGTGGCCTCCAGGAGGCCCCATGTCAGGGTTCAGACGATATTGCTCGATAATAATAACTTTGATAAAGTTTCAGTCGTGTGTTAATTTTTAAAAATGAACAATGCACTATAAAACTGGTGCAGACTGCAGAGAAGTGGGAAAAGAGAAAAGAAAGTGAGTAAAATAAGGGTAAGTGATGGATTTTGAAAAAATATATATATATTGAAATGGCTTTTGCTGCATCATGCTGCGAGCATTTGAAGACGTGATGTGCCAATGTAACAAAAGTAATGAACATGAATGGTATTGTTGTCATGGGCAAAATACACAAATAATTCTAGATATCTTATTGTTAGAATGGCTTCGATTTTTAGATGGCATATATTATCTTATTTTCCATCGACCAGTTAAGTTTTACAACACTGCGCTGTGCTTTTGCTGTGTAAAAGTTCAATCAGATTTTCATATTGATGTGAAGCAGCAGACGTGCTGAATAAAAATGCAAGTTCACTCTGACAGCAGGTGGCGC
The DNA here is from genome assembly GCA_024542945.1 of allo-octoploid hybrid of Carassius auratus x Cyprinus carpio. Classification (NCBI taxonomy): domain Eukaryota; kingdom Metazoa; phylum Chordata; class Actinopteri; order Cypriniformes; species allo-octoploid hybrid of Carassius auratus x Cyprinus carpio. Next base: position 19,373,469 of record CM045040.1, on the reverse strand, counting down.
TTTAGAAACAGCAGAAATACACCGTTACCATCGTTACTCCCTACACAAAGCAGCTCCATGCAAGCACAACTTTTGACATCTGCTTGTTTGTCACAGAGGTCAAAAGAAGTTAAACGTTAAACACTATTTATATGTATCAAACAGCCATTACGATTTTTTTTAATCACTTTGGTGTTTATCAAATAACACAAATATTTAAATAAACCATATCTTTATTCAAACATTTGTTTACACTTATACATTTTTGCAGTTTAATCAGGAATAAAACATGCCAGCCCAGAAATTAGATTATTCTGTATTATTATTGATAATAATAATAATAATAATAATAATAATAATAATAATAATAATAATAATAATAATAATAAAAATTATTATTGTTTTTAATTTTCATAATCCGGATGTTCTTGCTTTATTAAAGCATAAATCTCACAAAAAATTTTCATACATTTTTCTGAAAGCAATGGTCAAGTTTTTACATTTTTAAAAGTTTTAAATAATTGCTAAAAGTGCTTAAATATATATATCTTCATATTTATGTAGTGAAAGATATAATGTTATAATGATATAATATATATAATGTTACTTGAAATAAAATAAATGTTAACTGAAATAAAATACTTATACTGTTTTATTTTAGCTAGCTGGCAAGGCAACATTTCCCATTTTCATTTAGATTATCTTGATGTTCTAAAATAACTAAAAACTAAAACTGACAACTGACATAAAATGGAACAATTATACAGACTAAATATTTAAAATCAACAAAAACAAACAATACATTTACTAAAAATTTAAAATGATGTACGCTGTATTTTGTATGCCAGGCCAGTAGTTGACGATGTCACTTTGTAAAGAAACACTATGTGAACACACATGCGCATGACGTCACCATTTTCACAAATTGAGGCTTTTTTAGTTTATACTAAAGACGATAATGGTATTGTTTTCAAAAGATAGCATGTTCAGGCCCACAAATCGCTGTTGTCATGTTAATGAATGGCTGAAACGTTTACATTTTTAGACTGTACTGTGTAAACAACCCTTTGGTTTCAGACAAATTTTGGCCAGTTAGCCAACAGTTGGAAAAGGTTTATTTTTCTTGCATTTTTCACTGCCCACTCAATTGTGAGAGAAACCCACTCTGAACAAAACAGACCTAATTTATTCTTATCAGAGTATCACATTAGCTTGGCAACATGTGCTAATGGCTAACTTTATAAATATCATCTATGTACAATAGCTTAGAGTTTTTTGCCTATGTAGAGTGTTCCAAATCAGTTTCAAGACAAGATATCATGTAGTGATTATTTTCACCAACACTTATTATTTGGTTGTGCATCACTACATTATTCATGAAGAACTTAACCTGGACGACAGCATTGCACTATTATCACTAATTATCAAAAGAGACACTGTTATTGGATTCAATGTAGTCACATACTTACTATTTTATTAGCTTTTGTATTTTGTATTTATTCATTTAAAATATAGTCTGATAATAATTAAGAGTAATTGTAACAAAACGCATTGCTATGGAATTGATAGATGATAACAAATGATATTTCAGTTGTATTTTGATCACTGAACTAGGAAGTTAGATTTCAGAAATCTGATCACCATAGACAGCGAAGCAGTTCCCTAGGTTTGTAACAGAAGTAGCTAGTCCACCAAACCTAAAACTATAGTTTAAACACACTTCAGAGACTTATTACTGTAAAATGGTATGCATTTTGTCTTAAAAGATGTAATATGTTAATAAAATGAAATATGAAAGTTGACAACAGAGCCAGTCTGATACTCTCCTCATTCTCACTCGAGAAGCCAAATCAATTCTTTACAAAAGACGCACCATCTTTCATGTTAACATGTTTTAAAATTGTTGACATTAAAAAATCCATAGAAATTTGAGCGCATGCACCTGACAATATGCCAAACATATCTTCACTGGTCAGTGCGCAGCTCAGCAATCTACTGGAAGCAGATTCTGCTCAGCTTATATTAGTATGTAATTTGTATTGCTCTAATTTCTGGGTGGTAAGAGACTACACATTTTCACAGCAGGTAGCCCAGCATCCCTGCCACATGCCCACGCACCCTGGTGACATCAGCCTCCATAGAGAAGAGAGATTGGTTCCACCTCATCACAAGGATCCTAAAAATACCGCAGCTTCTTTCACTGTATCAAAGACAAAAATGACGGGTGCCAGGCATTTTGACTTGAACAAACACATATGCACACAGTGGTCCTCCTCCTTTTTGTCTTTTCAATAGATAAAATACTCTTTAGCACCATGCTGCCTTCAGTTTGCACACCTTGCATTATGGATCCATGGCCTTGCAGCTATGTAAACACTGCATCGGTATTCACTTCATATTCCGGTTCTCTTGTAGCCGTGCTTATTACAAAGACTGTCACCGAGCAGTTTTTGAATTCCCAGTCTAGCATCCCTGCAAGGATGCCTGTGGCATCAGCGGCAAAGAAAACAACTATGCTATGACACAACAACAACAGCAACGAATTATAATCCCTAGATATCCATGCAGATACAAAATATTAGACTACTAATACAATCAAAAGAACCAAGTTATTTTTGCAAAAATCGGCTTTCGATTTTTTGAGTTATGTTTTACTGTATTGTTTTTTTTGTGTGTGTGTGTTTGTGTGTGTGCTTTTTTTGTGTTGTTTTGTGTTTGTTCTGTTTTCTGTTTGAGGTCTGTCTTGTTTATAATTTTGAATTTCTTTTTTGTTTTCTTTAGTTTATCTAGTTTTGATTTGTTTTTATTTTTGATTAACATTGCGTTGTGTTTGTTTTGTTTCTTGTTTTGCGTTTCTTGTGTTTTGCCCTGTGTTGTGTTTTTGTCTTGTTTCTTGTTTTGTGTTAATTTTTTGTTTTGCTTTCTGTTTAAGCACTGTTTTTTTTATATATATATATTTGTATTCCTTTTGTTTTCTCTTGTTTTGCTTTAATTTGTTTGATCTTTTGTGTTTTTTTCATTTTTTTTTTTTGTGAAACAAAATGCATCTGTTATTAGTAACCTTTCATACCATACATATACTGTACATAGAGAACAGAACTACAGTACAACAGCTCAAGGATGTCTAGAAATCAGATATTTACAAAAATAAGTTCTTTTAATTGTATATATAAACAGATTTGTGATTACTTTACAAATGTATTGAAAAGAAAAAAAAAGGTATTTATATTTTTCACTTGGATGTTATAAGCTGCACTGAGTAAATACAGCAAGATAAAACAAAAACTGTGTCCGTCTTCATTTCAGGCTATAAAGCAATAAAATGTGAATATTTTAAAGGGGCGTGATTTTTTTCTATACCCACTTCTATACCCATATATTTATTATAGATTTGTGATCACTTACACACGCATGAATCCTTTATAGCTAACATAAAATACATGTCTATGAAATATATCTTATTTAAATAGCATACAGTCTTTGTATAATATATGAGGTTGCTTTTGACGGCTGTTTTACATCACAGATGATAGAGATGTATTTCTCATTTCGACATCAGCTTTCCACATTTGGCATCCATTGATGAAGTGGTCATCATCCTTACTGGCATGTGCCATTAGTCAGTGGCTTTAGCATGAAGAAAGCCATTGTTCAGTTGCGTAAGCAAATGTTTCATTCATATCACTTATTGCATAATTTATCAAAGCTAAAGTTCACACACACACACACACACACACACACACACACACACACACACACACACACACACACACACACGATGGCGTTACCTAACAAGTTGCGTGATGGATTTGTGATGGCACGTAGCCACGGTTCGCTCTGTTGTCATGGTTAAATGTGATCAGATCAGGCCATGAGAAGCTTGTGTGTGACATACCAACATTCATATCTGAATGCATTTCTTTTTACTTCCATTACAGCTGTCAGCATGACTATGATGTCTTCAGCTTGATAAATCATTAAAACCAATTAAATGCCTGAATAATGGTCTTGAGGGTTATTTGGAGTGAAACACAGATGGACAGTTGGTCGTGGTGTGTATCTGTGTGCGTCAGGGCAGGTGTCAGTGAGATGGTGAGAAGCTGCTCTCACTGTAATTGACAGGCGGTGTGTGTTACGGCTGAAGTGAAGTGAAATCACTGGCATGAGCGCAGCATGTGTAAATGACACAGGACATGCGGAAAAGTGCCGGAACATTCTGCCCAGAGTGCAAATCTTATCCAAGAGCAGCAGGACAAAGTATAGCCAAGGAATGCATGGCTTTGGCTCATGAGGTATTGTATAATTTACGGTACATCAGGAAAAAATATAAAACAATATGCTTTCTCAATAAAACAACTTCTGGTTTCAGTTGATATATGTTATCAGAGTAACTTCTCTGCTGTTAATATTCAAACTGTTAATAATGTTAATATTACAAAGAAAAAGTTTTTCACTGCTCGTGAGTTTGCAATGATGTTATGTAAAACTGTATATATGCTGTTTTGTTAGCAACAGCTGGCAGAATTTTTGTGGATGTGAGTAAAATTAAAAATGTTCTTGTTTGATAGAAAATTTGATTTAAACCCCCCAAGCTGATTAGACTTGAGACTTGAACTCAGCACTTGCAAAACCTGTAATTTAAGAACTGTCAGAAGAAATGTGCTAAATTTGCACCTTCAGGGGTACAACAGCTTGTGACTGGGGCAGTGCCCTTAAAGGGACACCTTTGTACCTTTGTTACCCCTGAAAGGTGCATGTTAGTACCTTAGAGTAGTTATATGTACTTTATTTATTTATTTATTTGATAGCGAGGGACACTATAATTACCATCAATGGACATGAAATGTATCCTAGATTATAGAATAACCCTAAAGTTTAAGAAGAAATTTCCTAGATTTTGTAATAACCATTCTTTTTGGTCAGTATGCAAGGCTTTTTGTGTTTCCGCCTCTTTCATAGGATTTCATAGGATTCTGCAGGAAAGGGTCCGTAACCCTACAAACAGCGTTTCACTCCCATATCTTCCCCAGCATTTCTAGCAAATGTGTGGTGTGTCGGGGCTGATGCTCCTTCTGTGCAGCAGATTGCATGATGTCACTGCTGGCTACTGCAATTTCCCAGAGCATGTGATCTTGATCACAGATGCGATTTCACATCTGTACAGCTAAGTTCTCTCGTAATTTGACACATACTGGCCTTAGAGCGGATCACATCCTGTTCGGTTTGCTTAATATGTGTAAACAATTAAAACAAGTCTAGCATACGCTTTCCTACTGAAGGAGCTTACAAAAAATTGCACAAGTCACATGCTTCGTGAATCTTTGCTTGAAGAATAAGTCTGTTCTGACTGTTCTCCATTGAGGAGCATACTGAATTCTTGCAGAAACTCAGTGTCCCTTTGGTTTTTAAATGGACTTTTTGAATATAAATCACTTTTTTCACAAACTGCATACACAAAAACAACTTTTCATCCAATACCGCCAGGCATATCTAGAAATGGGAGTCAGGGTGGGGCAGAGAGTAATAAACTTGAGTAATAATGTTCCTGCTGAAGTTGATGCCTGTTTCCCAAAACTACATTAGTGCCCAAAATGTTGCCCTGTGTGGAGCACCTTTATATAACAGATGGATAGCTTTACTTTTTAATACAAACCCTGCAGGAGGAAAATTACTTTTTGCTTTATATTAGTCATGACCAATGTGGACAGCTTGTAGTGAAACAGCTGTGAGTGTTCACGTAATAGCACATGGTCTATTGGCAGATAGGAAGTGCATTATTGATGAGGCACTGAGCAGGTGTATACTGTACTTTTGGGGTTTGGAAATTGTGTATTTCAGGGCATTTGATGCAAACAGTGACGTATCTGATGACGGCAATCTAGTTAGATGGTTGCAAATATTCAGAAAGGTCAGTGTTTGTGGGAGGATTTTAGGAGGTTTGTCATCAGAGAAGGAAGAGACAAGAAAAATGGAAAGTGAAAGTCAATGACTGCACCTCTGATATGTAACACACATAAGTATGCATATTAAACCAAAATTAAACATTGATTAGTAATAAAAGTGATGCTGGTAATGCAAACATCACTACCTTCTTTACAATATTACCTGATTCATACATCATTTTGTGGGGTTTGAGGTTTGAAAGCAAGCGAGGTTGTCATTTTTACCTGGTGAACAATTAAACTGGAAAAAATATGACATATTCACATCGAAGGAGGGACCCAAACCATATATAGAGAGCAGAATATCATTTTCATAAGAAACTTTATTTATTTATTTATTTTTTAACCTAGTCTAGTAAGTAACCGTATACGGAATAGCAAGAAAACCTTAACAACTCCTTAGCAATGCCCTGGAAACCATCCAGAACACCATAACAACTGTATAGGAATGTATTTGCAACCACTTAGAACATCTTAGCAACCAGAACACCACCTAGCAACACCTGGAAACCACTCAGAACACCCTAGCAACTGTTTACCATTGTACTAGCAATCACTCAGAACATCTTAAAAATGGAACACCCTAGTAACCACCTACAAACTGTATAGCAGTGTTCAAGCAACTGTTCAGAAGACCTTAGCAACCACATAACAATGTTCTAGTAACTAATTCCATGGGAACAGCCCAGAACACCATAGTAACATCATAGCGAACACACAGAAAACCTAAATAACCAGCTAGCAACTACCCAGAGAGCCTAGCAACTGTTTAGCATTGTACGTGCAATCACTCTGAACATATTAGCAACCAAAACACCCCAGTAACCAGATAACAGTGTTCAAGCAACTGCTCAGAAGACCTTAGGAACCACATAACAATGTTCTAGTAACTAATTCCATGGGAACAACCCAGAACACCATAGCAACGGCATAGCGAACACCCAGAAAACCTAAATAACCACTTAGCAACAACCTAGACACCCTAGCAACTGTAATTGTAGCAACCCAGAAAATCAGAGTTCAAAGTCTTACATTTACTTCCAACAATGTTAAAATCTAGTCTAATCAGCAGTTCTTAAATGATGTATGCCCTGGAAATAATTTCCATAAAATACCTCAAATAATCAGGAAACCTAATCATTTTAATAACACTGCTGTTACACAGAGGGGTGAGAGATGATCCAAAGGGTGAAAACGTATCCTCCTGCATTTCATCTGTGAAGAGGTGAGCAGATTTAAGAGTTGAAGTGCAAAGCTTTGTGCCTCAACATCATCAATTCTCTCAATTCTCTCTTTCTTTAGCGTTGTCTCTCTCTCTCTCTCTCTCTCTCTCTCTCTCTCTCTCTCGCACGGTTTCTCTCTGTCGCCAGCACATTAAAGTCAAGCCCTAATCACTGTGGGGACTTAGCCAATGATGTGCTTATCAAACAGCATATTTCAAAAAGAGATCTTAAAAGGCCTGAGGGCAAAGATGCAATAAGAAAGCATTTGTAGTTGGATGAAAGGGAGAAAACGACAGAGAGAAAGAGAATGAGAAAGGGAAAGAGTTGCATATGGACCTTGCATCAGAAATGGATGGAGCTTATTAGCATATGCTATTTAACTGGGTGCAAGGATCGAGGGATAGACAATGAGAATGAGCACTAGCATCTTTCATTCTTTTCTTTTTAATTTTTTCCTCTCCCCACACCCTTCAAAAAAGGTCCAAAAAGAATAAGAGAACAAACACTTATTTTAACAGGCAGAGGCCCTGAAGTGGAGGCTCATGGGAGAATTGGCGAGGTGGCTTTACTGTGAGTCGACGAGTTGGGAAAAGAGCGATGCATCATCTCCCTTCCTCCGTCTCCATGGCTGTCATTCTCCAAAACTGAGTGAGGCCTCCATGTCAGCCGGTCGACTTTGATATAAGCAAAAGCAACTAAGTCGCTACGAAAGCCAGCAAAGGGAAAACATTATCAACACATCCAGCACTCTTGAAAGAGCTCTTTTCAGCTCTAAAGTTGGGTGCGAGGGGCACATTGTCACAAAGTTGGCTTTAAACTTGTTGTGGGACGGCGCTTTGAATTCTCTTTCCCCTACGGAGTCTTCAGATGCTGCTAGCGCTTGACTAGCGCAGCCCTGTGTGATGCCTGTTGAATATGAAACTCACCGTTCTGAAATGACCACGGATGTGGGGATTGGGGTTTGTTATCACAGATGCTTCAGAGCAGATCAGCGTTAGGGTTCTGCCCCTGAATTAGCCTGTAGTGAAAAAATGAAGAGAGGAGAGCTTGTAAACAATACTAGAGTAGATATTTATTTACTTGGATAGTAGATTTACTGTATTTTAACTAGCTTGAAAGCATAGTTTATGGAAAAAATGAACATAAGTATGTATTCAAGTCGTTTCAAACTTGCAAGAAGAAAATTTTCATGACAAAACTGTATAACAGTGGAAAACATGTATAGCCTGAAAATACTGTCAATGGCAGGGAAAGAGTTAAAGGGATACTCCACCCCAAAATGAAATTTTTTGTCATTAATCACTTACCCCCATGTCGTTCCAAACCTGTAAAAGCTTCGTTTGTCTTCGGAACACAATTTAAGATATTATGGATGAAAACCGGGAGGCCTGTGACTGTCCCATAGTCTGCCAAGTAAATAACAGTGTCAAGGTCCATAAAAGGTATTACTGAATAAAAATTATTGAATAAAGTCATTATTTTTGTTTTCTTCACTTACAAAAAGTTTTCCCGTCGCTTCATATAACCCAGATTGCAAGTCTGATGTCAGATGGAGTATTCTGACGACGACTTTCATACCTTTTCTGGACCTTGACACTGCTATTTACTTGGCAGTCTATGGGACAGTCACAGGCCTCCCAATTTTCATCCAAAATATCTTAAATTGTGTTCTGAAGACGAACGGAGCTTTAACGGGTTTGGAACGACATGGGGGTAAGTGATTAATGACCAAATTTTCATTTTGGGGTGGAGTATCCCTTTAATGTTGGATTATTGCTGAAAATAACAGTGTGATGCTGATTGCAAATGTTCATTGGTTTCAGAAAAATAAAATAAAATCTTTGAACTATGTTGGTGAGGATGGAAATCGCAACCATAGCACAGTTAGAGCTTTTGGGAAACACACCCCTGAACAACATGGGAATTAATGTGGGTCTAAACTGGTGGTTTTAGCGGGGGAGGGTTTTTTGCTTGAGACCCCCAGGAGACTGTCTATTAAAGTGACCCTGTGAAATAATAGGTGTGTATGAACAAGCGAACGACGCTTTCTTCATTGTGGTTCATTGACATCTGATTCAGGCAGCGGCTGTCTCACTGAAGACATTTGTAGAGAGTCAATTTGGGATTATGAGACCAATTACCCTAATTACTTTCCTTTGTGTTGTTCTTTCCCTTCAACTCGCTCTGTCTCACGGTTGTTATTCCTCTTTTAGATGCATTCGAATCTGGTGCTGCTCTGTGGCTTCATCTTTTGGGCTGATATTGCCTCATAGTTTGGGAAAGTCCCCCTACACAAACAGGCCAATTTTTCCATCCCAGGGCTGCTGACACACCCTAAAAGTCTGAGATTTTAACATATTAAGCAGAGCTTCAATTGGTATCACTGTCAGTGTGATGGAAGAAAATCATCTCATTTCTTTCTAATCTGTTCACCCATATGGCTATGTTTATATGCAGTAATAAGATAATCAACCTTTATGGTCTTTGGCTTTTTACTATGATAAATGAAGAAAGAAATGTATAGACATGCCACACATTTACATTTACTCCCACAACTTCTGTCACATTAAATCTGTTCAACTTGTATCTTGCCTATCAAGCTATAACGAGCACACAAAGTATATACAGATGCCAGGGTGGAAAGAAACAGAGAGCGTTTTTTCATTTGATCTTTTTGGTGGCAGATAAATTAGTATGAGCAGATTATTATTTTTCTTTTACAAAGGCATTGACGTAGGAAGGTAAAACATACAATAGAGCAAAAGCTGTCGTACTCTTTAAAGCAACTTCGATATTGAGACTTTTTTCCCCTGACAAACTCAATAGACATGGAAGCCCATTACAAGGGCGTCTTATTAGTGTCGACTGATTTTACAAGATTGCTATCTATGTATAATTAAGCCCCAAGCGCATCCAGTCACATTCATACATGCTATCTTTTGATAACATATTCTCATGACACCCAGGAGCTCTTTTGATAAGTAATAAAGAGAGACAATCTGATCCGCCGTATCAACTCCATGATTGGCTTCTCAGTTTGCCGAACTTCAGAACAAAAGAACGCATCAGTACATATATTTTTGATGTCAAGTTTTTATTTATTAATTTTGTTCTTTTTTTTCCTTTTCCTATTTTGCTCTAGGTTATATTGCAGTTTTGATATCTTTTGTTATGGAAGACGAAACTTGTTCAACTTAAAGCTTGGATGCTTTCAAATCTAAGCAATTGTAAAACTACAATAAATTAATTATTTTGAAAATGCATACACTGTTTGAGGATGAAACGTTCTCCTTATTGATCTGAGCTATTGAAATTATTCATTGTCATTTTAATCAAATAACATTTTATGAATTTATCCAGTCAGGTGTATGAGAAAATCTGGTAATAATTGAAATTTTGTAACTTAAGACCATGAACTAATGACTTTTAATGACATACTGTATTACAATAAATTGTTTTTTAATATGCAGTGGTGTTTATGTGTGTGTGTGTTCACTCTATAAAGCAATATTCATTGAAACCTGTTGCTAAGCGATGAAAAGCACGACAGGGATTCAACATATATATTTATATATTTAGGTTTTATTTATAGTTCTGTTCTTGAAGGATATCTTGTACACCAAATATCCCATTGGCAGTTAAGCGCATTCAATGTGTTTAGAAGCCATAAACAGTCACTTTTTTGTACAAACACAAATACAAAATAAAAATAACGACAAAATAATGGACCGCATGTAAATAACATACAAAAATCCCATGCCTACTCAGTAGGTAACTACAGCATTCCAACTCCTCAAGATGTAGATATGTACATTTACGTTACAAAAATATAGTTTATAGATTTCTTTTTTGCTTACATCCCAAAGAAATGCAGTGCCCTCAAATCCTTTCCCTTCTTTACTTGAAATGACTTTCTGAATATAGAAAAAAGAAATGAGAAAAGAAAATCCATTACACCTTAAGGCTAGATGCAATGCATCCACACGCTGATATCTGTCAAACATCTGCAAGGCTTCACAAAAGGCACCCAAAATATTTAAGATTTGTGGTTGATTTTTTTCTGATGTTTTCCCCCTCCATTTAACAGGTTTTCATTGTCACATTTGAGAAAGAGAAAGATAGTACCAGTGGATGATATTTACAAAATAAGAGAAAATAACATCACTCTTCCACATGCGTCAGAATACTTAAGTGCTTCTAGTCAAACAAGGTCAAGAACTTATCACAGCATTTTTACTACTAAATACAGAATGTATCTTATAAAATATGGCCCTGCTCAAGAATAATACAATGCAAACATTCAAATCAATTGTCACAACAATGGTACTAAAAAGTAAAAACAAAAAGGAAACATGGCACATGTACAATATACTGTAGCTTATGTATATTATTCAAACGTCTTTTGTAACTGTACACCTGTCGAGTCAAGCTTCTGTTGAGCCTGTTGCCCACAGGCTTCGATGACGACGTTAATGTCCTTTAGCCATTCCGAGTCGCAAGTACGTCTGAGGGAAAGCTTGCCGAAGCCTGTTGCTTTTGTTTGTCTTTGAAAGTCTCATATGCCTCATTTGAAAGGATAGGATTTGAAGGGAGAGAACGACACAAAAATCCCTTTTGTTATCAAAAGTCTTTGCTTGACTGTTTTGTAACCGAGCCATGTTGGGAGCATGGGCAGAAAAGTGCTTTTTGCAGAGGGGACTTAGAAGTCATTGATGCTTTCTGTCCCTTTGAGTCAAGGGAGAGCCTGGAAGTCTGAGGTGGGTGACAAAATCTCAGCAGATGTCAGATGTCCGAGGGGAAAGCGTTGCTTGCATGTCGGGCAGTGGAGTGGTGACGGGAGAACTGTAGATGTTGTTGGCCACTGTGGTATGGAAGGAGGTGGCCATCTGCGTCTGGAAGGTGCTGGTTGCTGAAGGGTAAGTGGTTGCTATGGAAGGGGAGGGGTAGGAATTGTGGACTGGCGAAGAGTAGCAGGAGTTCACTGGGGATGGGAAGGAGGAGACCGGAGATGGGTAGGAAGTGATGGGAGAGGGGTAGCTGGACACTGGCGAGGAAGCTGAGATGGATATGTTGGCAACCGAGCTCTGGACTGCAGTGGTGCCTTTCTCCACCTTCTTGTCCTTCTGCCGAAGGTGGATCTTAGTGTGGCGCTTGCGCTCGTCGCTGCGGGCGAACTTGCGGCCGCAGATCTCACAAGCAAAGGGCTTCTCGCCCGTGTGTGTGCGGATGTGGGTTGTCAGGTGGTCGCTCCGGCTGAAGTTGCGCATGCAGATCCTGCACTGGAAGGGCTTCTGGCCGGTGTGGATGCGGATGTGGCGCGTCAGCTCGTCTGAGCGCGAGAAGCGACGGTCACAGGTCTCCACGGGGCATGCGTAGGGGCGCTCGTGTGGAGGTGTTTTGCTTGGCCGGTTTGGGTACTTGCGCATGCGACTGGGCTTGATGAGCTGAGACTGGTAGACACTTTTCAGGTCCTGAGAACCGGTTTGGGTCGCAAAGGCCTTGATGGTGGACAGAGGTGTTAGGGAGGGCTGCTGACCCGCTTGTGTCTGGAAGGGCTTCTGGTCGTGGGCCACCAAGCTTATCTCACTCTGCTGTTGGGGAAACAGGTAGTCGGGGATCATTGGCACAGGGAAGCTGGTGCTACAGGCCTTGCTGTTGGGGTATGTCGAAGGGTGGTACTGCAGTGAGGTGCCCACTGTGGTGGAGAAGTTTGGGCCAGACTCAGGGAAGATGTCTGGGCTGGCGCTGGAGTAAGTGGGAGCCGCTGAGTAGATGGGGTTAGGCTCGCTCTGGTGGACGGAGCAGCTCAGGCTGGCGCTAGATGTGGATGACGAAGTGGAAGAGGGGATGGAAGCCGAAGACGAGGAAGAGGGGGGAGCTGCCTGAGAGTTCGAGGACGGAATGGAGGTGGGGGGCGGGTTGATGCCCACCAGCCCACTCACCAGGCTGAACAGAGGCTCAGCCCACAGACTGTTACTGCAGTTGTGGGCAGGTTCAAGGGTGAAACGGCCCGTGTAAGAGATGGGGGGCAGCCGTTGGGTGGAGTAGGTCTGATCTGCCAGAGATTTCTCTATGGAAATTTCTGAAAGCGTGTCTGCAAAAGCAAGCACAAAACAGAGAGAGAGTGGATTAGAAACCATAGCACAGCTAGTTAACTCTAAATTGTCTTGAGCTCATTTGATTGCACATAAATGATCCCAAAGGTGTTTTAGTTGTGGGGGTCCTTCTGGCTGTCGAGACTGTGTTTTCCCACAATCTCAGACAGAGCAGCAGGTGCTGATGGAGTGCAGGGGCACCCCCTCCCCCCACCAAAACACACACACACACACACACATTTGCCGATCTCCCTCGGAGACAAGAACCAGCACAAGCTAAACCATCTGCATGTGCACTTCTCTCAGCGCTCTCTTTCTCATTACTGTCATCCTGATTTCTCTTTCCCACTCACACAGCTTATAGTTCTTCTATCTGTACTTTCAATGATTTAGAAATGGTGTTTTAAATTAAGCTGTTCTGCAATAACTACTAAGTGATTAGCTTTGGTTAAAATTTTAATTTAAACTTAACATCAGTTCAAATTCATTTCAAAATATGTTATTATAATAACTCTTAAATGTATAAGTTTACATTTAAACAAAGTCAGATAAAGCATAAAGACACATTATAATTAACAACTGCATTTTTGCACAAGCAAACAACTCTCACAATTCTCTTTATAAAAGCAGCATGCAGCTTTTTCACCATGCAATTTAATCAAGAGGGATTTAGTTCTTACCTCCAGTAAGGTGATCAAACTGATCCCCGGGCTCTCCAGAGCCAAAGCCTGTGCCTTCAGGTGCCGTGGCATTGAGGAACGGGGTCCCTGAGTTCAGCATGATCATCTCCTCCAGCTTGGGGTAGTTATCCATGGGGGAGTGAGGGAAGCTCAGGTGGTCGGAGATCTGCAGAGCAGGCAGGAGCATCTCTGTCTTGGCTGCAGCCATCTCTCTCTGGAGTGTGCGCGGAGAGGAGAGAAGTGCGCTGGAGAGATCAGCAGCTAACCCCTCTGGGACGACAAATGTGAAGATGCTGCGATGTCTGTCTCTCCTTCTTTCTGTTGATCTCCTCACTCTCACAGTTTGTCCTCCTGTTGTCTTTCCTCTTCTCCTTTTTTGATTGTCCAAAGATGCAGAACAAATCCACTATGTCTCAGAAAAAATAAATGAGATTCAGAATGTCCCCTCTGATCATTCCCTAAATTTCACTTTTTCAGCAAATTAGGTCGCTGTTTTGTTCCTGTTGTTGTTTTGAATTGACTTGTCACATTTATTTAACTTGTTTGTTGTATATATATCGCAACGTGTTGCCTATCAGCTGTCTGCACTAGTGCTGAATCGCTTGGGCTCTCTAGGCTCTTTCTCAGCTCAGAGAATCCCGACTCCTTTATATATCCTCTTGCCGTGACGTAGATGTCCATATTTGGAGTGGAGGAAGCCCATATTTAGACACTGCAGTGGAGGACACATGACGTTTGCTTAGAGGAAAAGAGCAGATTGGGGAGCTTAAACATTAAGTCCCTGCATTAAATGGAGGGGAGATGCCCGTTCCTCCTCCACAGCAAATCAATGCGTGGTAAGCGCAGTGTGTCGCTAAGAGAAAGAGAAGCGCAATTCGACCATTTCTGCTCAAAAGTCTCGCTAAATTTTCGGGTTTCCCGTCTTGCGCTGTAGCAGAGCCCTGGCCGGAAGATCCCGCTCCGCCATGCCATATAAGGTCGTGACTACATAAGGCTTGATTCCGGTGGTTTTCCACTTCCATGCCCTTATTTGGAGTTTCCTGATGTAGCGCTGATCGGCGCTTGGCAGCGAAAGAGAGGCTTGGGTGCAATTGAAGTCCAGAGCTCCGCACAATAACTAATGTCAGCAGTATGCTGCCTCGCCCGTTCCAAGATTTATGAGAGAGAACTTTTTTTTTCTCTACACTTAAAACAACACTGCGCCTTCAGTGCATAAATATTAAGTTATTGCAACACTGGCACAGGCACTTTAATTCGTAATAAACCTCTTTTTCTCTATAGCTGCGCTAATTCTATTGACTAGAGAAGAAAAAAACAACAACAACTTGAAAATGCAAATACAAGAAAGGCTTAATTATTCCGACGTACTGAACTGAGTATATTCCCACATGCAATACAACGCAGTTGTAGTGGAGCACAAGCGAGCAGCTTTGTTTTATTTTGTGCAACACGTTCATTTATGAATTAGACACTGTTACAGAACTAACTAGTTTTAATGCGGTAACTATGAGCAGCCGCCCGTTTACCGGTTCAGTAATCACCATTATTATTATTATTATTATTATTATTAGGCTATTGCTACATCTTAAACTGTTGCTGATCTCCCAGATAAAAATGTGCCCAAAACCCAATTTCTTTTTCAGGATTATAAATGATGTATTAAACTAATATATGTTACTCCAAGTCGCTCTATGTTTTCTAAAAAAAAAAATATTTTTTTTATTTAAAAATTGAATTAAACCCGCATGCTTGTTTTGATTTAGAAGCGACACTTGGCTATTCCGGGCACGGCCTGCGCGTTGGCACTGATGGATGGCGGGTGCTGACAGAGGAGAGAGGAGATCTGTTTAATTGGGGGATGTCCCGGACTCGATACACACGGATCCTCTCTGTCACTCAACCCCAGACACCCATGCAAATAAGCGCTGCAGCACGCTCTCCGGACGCCGGTGGTGCACTGATGCTCTGTAAATTGAGGAGAGGAGCAGGGAGTGCCCCGTAGCTTTGGCAGGGAGATCGATGGAACTTTGCTGACTCAATAGACTCACAGACGTCATTTTAATTTAACGCGAACGAAAACGAGGCTGTGAGGGACGAAAGAGCAGTCCATTCAGTGTGGTGTCTAAAATTCCACAAAGTACACAACAAATAGACAGTACAACACACTGAATGGGAGAATGGCATGCTAAACAATATAATATAATGGCCGCTGAATCAGAGTTACCTGTTAGACTACCTATTACAAAACTGTTTGCAACATCTCTAATAAAACTGCTTTTTTAAGTAGCCGAAAAGTAAAGTAGCCTACTAACAAAAGTGGCATGATGGGCACGTTAAAGATTTGTGAGCAGGCAGTCGGTGTGTTTATTTATGAGCTGTTTTCACACAAAAGCAGTTTATTAAGAAGTCTTTGTGACGTTAGCCGAAAAAAGAAAAGCCGTTTCACAGGTGCAGCAGGTTCTTGACGCAAGATCACAAACAGACATCCCCCCCTTTGGAGTAACATGCAGAATCGTGCACAGTTAAACTAGAAACACATTCTGTTTTACTGAGGAACAAATTAATAAAGCACTGCATCTTATAAAAAATTCACCAAATTTTGTTTGATTACCGTGCTCGCCATAAACTTGAATATAATGAAAGATAAAAATGATCATGAATAGACTAATATAAACTGCAATGTAATTCCACAGGTGTCTCGAAGAGAGATGTAGGAGAATGTCGGCCTTCTAATGATCAACAACTTTATATAACCAGAACCACAGATGAGGAAACGGGGTGGCAGTTGGTGACTCATAAGTTTAACAAGAGTAGTGGGAGGGTGTTTCCTTACCAGGGAATGGAGGTGGAAGAGATGGGACAGCCTGGGTAGCTTGTCTAACCTGATGTGATATTGGCTCGTTTGTGCATATATATATATATATATATTCTCATGTGGAAGGGGTTTCTCCTTTTCCTTGTTATGAAAGGCCGGTTCTCCCTGCACCTACGCCGAAGCCCACGCCTGTGTCTGTCCTCGCTCGCTCGGTCTATCTCCTGCTGGTTAATATTTCATTAAGATCTGCCAGCCAGCCTGGGTACAGAGAGAGATAGAGAGAGAGAGCGCTTCACACCCCCACGTTTAGAGGCAAATACCAGGCATCTGCTGGAATTAATCACTGGCTGGCAGCCTGATGGAGATGCTCTCTCTCTCTCTCTCTCTCTCTCTCTCTCTCCTTCGCCCACCTCTGCCAACCCCCCCAACCTGTGCCATCTCTATCATCAGCATAAAGGTGAGCTCGTCGGGGGTTGCCAAGGAGCAGACAGGATGACTGGCTGATATATGAGTATTTGACAGTCTATTACATGATTTAGTGCGGGTGGAGCAAAAGAGCAGCGTATGTTATACTAGCTTCAGGAGAAAAGTGAGTGGAGATCATGGATGTTGTGGTGGTACAGGGTGCTCGAGATGATGATGGCAAAGTGTAGAGAGCGAGAAAATAAAGTAATGGTGTCTTTGGATTTATAGAACAGACAAAAAGATAACTAAGAAAAGATTCCTGTGAATAATTATGGTCTGGGTATTGATCAAAGAGAGTGGCATTATGAGATATAGAGAGAATGAGAATTTAGAAGCAAATTTATCTGCTTTACTCTTTTTCAGGTTATTTCTAACTTCCATTAAAGTAGTGTCTTTCTATAGACTTAAATGCACTTGCAATAAATGTGTTTGCAAGGAGATAATGTATTGATATGTCTGGCTCAATAACCTTTTACAAGGGTTTGCTCAATCTGGGTTCTGCCTGGTTAGGCCTTTCAGCAGAGCAGGGTAAATCTTTATTGCTGTGAATCATTTTAGTCGAAGGGAAGTTAGCGAAAACATGGTTTTAAATCTGGGTATCAACTGATAAGAATGAATCATTTATTCACTTTTATGAATTATGCAAAAAAAAAAAAAAAATAAGTGTTGAAAGCCGGCTCAAAACTGATTATATGTACTTTCTAAATCTACATTGTTGGTCTTGTGCATGAATATTTAGTATACATTATCCACCTTTCAAATAAGAAGACTGTTTACATAATCTTTCAGCAAGGTTACATAACTTGGGTCCCAAGGCCATTAATGCATCAATTCACAATGGATAAAATGAAATGCACACATTTTCTCACTAAATATCATGTTCCATTTGCGATGACTCCACATTATGAAATTATAATAGGTTTTGGATGTCAATTCATATTAAATTTATTTTGTACAGAAGAATGCAGTTAAACAAGTTTTAGCATGTGTTTGGTGTGCACTACCTTTCAAAAGTTTGGGGTCAGTATTTTTTTTTTTTTTAAGAAATTAATACTTTTATTGAGCAGGGACTCATTGAATTTATCAAAAGTGACAGTAAAGACATTTATAATGTTGCAAAATACTTCTATTTCAAGTAATTGCTGTTCATTTGAACTTTCTATTCATCGAGAATCCTAAAAAATGTATAACAGTTTCCCTAAAAATATTAAGCACAACTGATAATAATCAGAAATGTTTCTTGGGCAGCAAATCAGCATATCAGAATGATTTCTGAAGGATCATTTGACACTGAAGACTTGAGTAAACGACACTTTAAAATACATTCAAAAAGAAAACAGTTATTTTAAAGTGTAAAAGACTGGAGTTTAAAGTTTAAAGACTCGAGGAAACATTACAAGTATTGGCATTTCGCGCTGGTGGATCGTAACCAGATTGTAAGTACTGCTTCAAAATGTAATAAACTTCTGAACAGAAGTGCATATGGTGTGTTTATGAAAACTAACATATGAATTTGTATGTGTTCTAGATATGTTCCATTGCATTATTCTGCCCAACCGAACTGGAGGATAATTGTTACATACTAATCTACATCAGGCACTCACCATGGTGTTGGTCGTGACTGTGATGTAGGCCCTAAAGCACAACTTACAGTATGTCCTGACATCTGATGCATTTATGTCATTAATATGACAAATGCCATGAAGCCACTGCCCTCTTGGGATTTTTAGCCAGCTGAAGTTTACAGGCGACAGGAAAACAATTACCAGAGCCCACGAGGCAGCGACAGAAAGCCAGTCTCTGAGACCTGCCCCCAACTGAGTCACTGCCTGCCTTTGTGCTCTGTTTGATGTGCACAACAAAAGGAGGTTCAGCTATGTGTCAGAAGACCAGTACCTGAGGCCTATCTGTTACATTTAAGGGGACTTCCTGAAAAGAGCTGCTGCACATTTAGTTTGCTAATCTACATAAATATACAGAAGTGCATAAAAGGTTCAAAAAGTCTAAGATTGTAATCAAGTCACAGCTTTTCACCATGAATGGTTAGGCCACATGTATGCAGTATGAGTAAGATATAACCATTTACAGTGGAATAAACGTCTAGCTAATTTTAGTAGCTGGTGTGAAACAACAGAGAAGTGAAACCGAATGACTAGCGTGGTTTAGTACAGTTTTTAATCGACCATTGCATCGTTGTTTCTTATGCGGTATTCTTTCCATCTGTGTTTGGGTAATACAACGTGTAAATTGGGAGTGCAGTGTAGTGGTAAAACCGGCCGGCTGGATTTTTGTTTGAGAGTTTTAACTGGGTGTGATTCCACATTCATTTGAAGACAGACACTTCCAGATTTCTGCTAGGCTCATATTTCACTTTTCACCGCTCTCAGTTCAACATGAGCTACCACATTTCCCTTTTAAAGTTTATTTAGAGTTGAAAGATGTTCTCTAGTAGTAAAATAAAACTACATTTTAGGAAGAAAATGTAAGGTGCTTTCCCATGTAAAACTCATAGCTATGATGATAATGTTTTGTGTGTGAGTTTGGAGTGGTTAGCACATATTGATATATGGTTGCAGCGGTGTTCTGGTTGATTGCAACGGGTGATGTTAAGAAGTTTGTTAGTTTTTTCCTCCTTGACAAAGTCAAATGTACTCTATAGTGTTTTGTCACACTGTTCATGTAGCACAAACAGTAGAGCATGGCACTAGAAACCCCAAGGTCATGGATCTGATTCCCAGGAAATACATGAACTTAAAATAAAGTTAAAGTAAGTTACTTTGATAAAGGCCTCTGCAAAATGCATAAATGTTAACGATATGCTGTAGTTTAAGTCAAAGAGGTACTATAAGCGATATCATTTTTTTCTTTATTGGAGATTTATTAAACAGCCCGTTGTCATGTAAATATATATATATTTTTTTGCAATACAAATGCAATGCTTTACCAGGTGCGCTACAGAGCAAGTTTACTTCATTAGAAAAGCCATACATATGGAGCTGATTATGTCAAAATGTATTAGTTTGCCAATCATGCACTATAATAAGTGTTTTGAGGTCATTGCATTGCATTGTACTGCATGGATATATATATTTTTTTTTATTAATCAATAATCTGCCCCGTAATCATACATTTGTGTGAAGAGTAGCAAATGTTTTACTGCTATAGTGTTCATTTCAGTTGGAAGTTTCAGTAAAATGTTTGTATAGGTACTTTTTTTTTTGAGCAGCAGTAGTTCTGTATTGATGCTTGCCTTACCCAACACAACTCTTTATTTAAATCTAAAACCATACATGAAAACATTTTTTTGTCTGTAGAAGTTTACTTTTCCACAAGATCCATTGTGTATATCAACCTGTTACTCTCTACCCAGTGGACACAGTGTCAGGTGAGGTTAGGCTGGACCGATAGACCACAGGATCTTGTCTTTTCAAGATTGCCTGCAGGTAACTCAATGGCATCTGCAGACAGAATTGGGGGGTGTTCAGGATCATACAATAATCATAATCATTGGAACACAGAATGTCATGAAAGATGACTGGGTGGACGTGAACTCGAAATCGTCCCGACAAACAGCACAACAGCAATGGAGAACCTGGGCAAAAGAGTGAATAATTCAGAAGGGCCTGTAAAAACAGCTCCAGTCTGGATCTCAGTGGTGGTTGATGAAGTGGTTCACTATAGGTCAGTGAGATAATGTTGAGGCAAAGGTCCACGGTCTCTAATGGGATACAGAAAAGATTTGCAGGTCAATCAGTTCATTAGATATGAGTTATATCCCAAGTCATGATTTAACACAATCTTAAACTTTTTATGGACAAGACTCTCATATCCCAATGAATATCATTCCTCACACAAAGTGCATGAAAGATGCAACTCATGTTACATTAGATTTTCTTACTTTTTTTTCTTTTTTTTCACTATTATTGCAATGCATGGTGGGATTGCACTTCACATTATTCCCTATGACTATATTTAAAATAGATGAACTGTGGATTTTTCACAGAGCTTGTCACAGTGTATTCTGGGATTGCTTTATGTGTGAAGGAAGGACACACACAATGCTGTGTGGTCTCCAAGAAGACAGCATAATTATATGCTTCCTACTGTTTGGAACAGCCTTCGCTTCAGGAACAAGTCTGTGACGCCTTAAAACACCGTCTGGGAAGGCAGCTCTAGGTGTTGGAGCACAGCACTAATTGACAAATACAGTTAGTATTGATCGAATGGTGAATTGGAGTATAATGTTCAGAAATTCATCCTTTGTTCAGATGGCATAGTTTTTATGGGATGCTAGCAGGCATATATCATAATGCAGATTTGAGACAGCTGTTTGGATTGTGTCACTAATATCCCTGCAACCACCGCTCCAAAAACTGATCAAGGTCTATTTCGCAGCTGAGACACACTCTGGTTTTGATATTAAACTGTACATTCATATTTTTGCATTAACAAACACTATTTGCCATATGAAAGTTACCATCCAACCATCCAAACCCAACCCTTAGACAATCTTAATGCACTTGCAACCTAAAGGTGAAGGCTAGAAGAGACAGCAGTACTATAGGATGTGCTCTAGTTTTGAACTCATAAAACAAGGTTCTCTGTTAATGGGAAAACCGTGTCTTGTGTTTTGATAGCACACTGAAAAGCTGCTACCCCGGACTTGCTAGGGCACAGACTCGACAGCTCCTTCCAATAAATCTGTTGATGAAAGATGAAAACATACACATTACATCTCTTACGGCACACCTCTTTAGTGACCTACACACAGGCGTCACTGTGTTTTAAAAAGCGGTGGGAGCAGCCGACGGGGTTAAATGAACTTTACATAACATATTTAGTTAGATAACTTCATTCATCTTCCAATTTTGATTCTGAGATCGTGTAGGTAACTGGATGAACCTTGTGAAAAATAAGTACACTTTAGGATACTTTTAAAAAGAATACTTATTATAGAAAAACACACTTTAAAAAAAATACTTAAGTGCAAACTTAATGTAATGTTTTCGGAAACTATAAATATTACTTATGTGTAATTACACTGTAACAAGGACAACTTAAAACGAAGGGTAGCTAAAAGTATACTGAAGTGTGGGATGAAACATAATCATGAAAGTTTACTTTCTTTAAGTGTACTTAAGTAGCCTTTTATTTCATTAATATCATATTATCTGTGATCCATTTTTTAAAATATGCTTTTAAGATTTTAAAAGGCATTACAAGTGCACATTCAATACAATCACGCTTCTTTTTCACATGGGGAATGTGTGGATCATCGACTGCCTATTGGTTCACTGCTACAAATACAAGAGCGTCCCATTTCTAACTGCCTTCATTCACTTTTTTATTTTATTTTATTAAACCAAATCTCTTTTTAATACTTTAAAGCAAAGCTGGAGCAAAAAGTAGTAGGATATTTGTGCCTGACTGTAGTACAACCTCACTGTTTCATCTCAGATCTCAGATTTACCAGTAGCTCGTATCACATCTGGCACACTATCAAATGCGTCATACTTTGTTAAGCCTCTAACAAATCAATCAACAATTTCCTTGAGCAAAATATGTCAGCAATGCCAAATGAATCGCACGAATACAGTGAAGGAAGAAAACAACTGAGGGCATTTCTGCCTTCATCTGACTCACATGACCCAAGTTACCCTTTAACTCATTGTTAAATGCAATGCGTACAGAAGCTTCTTTCTGTTGCCACAGGAAATTAACACAAGCTTTTTCTACACACAGTAGATAACTCACACTCTTAGCCCTTTGTCTGCTGATCTGTGTGTTTGCTTTGCACTCCAGCATTTGAGGAATATGAGTGAAGCAAAAATGCAGGACAGACAAACATACACCCACATTTGTGCATTTACACATACACGTGAACTTGTACACACTTGTAGAAAGTCAATAGAATCCTCAGCATTTGTTGTTATCAGGACCTCTAGATTCAAAAGACATGATAAAGCTTGATTTGACATGTTCATTGTTTACTGATGAAACCCAACAGTGCACATAACAATATATATATATTTTTAATAATACACATAGTCTGTGTTTAGAAATATACTGAAAAGGAAAAACCGGCTTTTACTGAGCATTGCACAGGGCCAAGCCACAATAACACAACTTTATTTGGTCGTACAATGGGACATTTTCTCAAACAAATGTGTTTTTTTTGTTGTTGTTGTTGTTGTTTTTTTTTTTTTTTTTTTTTTTTTTTCAAATATAATGGTGTGAGATGTAAAGTATGTTGAAATGCAGAAGCGAACACACTTTCTGCATTCTTTCACAGAATGTGTTGGTGAAGCCACATCACTGCATGGTATCTCAGCACACAGTTGCCATGGCAAAGAAGTCCTACTGGTCTCCAAGGTACCCAAGCCTATTGTCTTTGCCTTCTTTATTTAGATGAAAACATGATTTATTGTAGAGTTGTAGAGGATACTGGTCTGCTTTGCCATGAAACGGGCAAATTTACATGTGTGTGTGTATATATATATATATATATATATATATATATATATATATATATATATATATATATATATAATATCAGACCACATGTCTTCATTTACATACATTTTAAAGAAAAACTGAATGTAACATTGTTAGACACTTGATTACGTTATTTGCAATTAAATTAAAACATTATAGTTTAAATTTATATTAACTACAATTAGCTGAACTTTATAGTGCTTTTTTGTCACACTGAAGTACGTTTTTACATGTAATTTCATAATTATTTTTATTGTCTCTGAAATATGGTTAAAGTGTACTGCCAAATTTATTTTAATGCCATTTGTATTGAAACTTGTATGTCATATATTTAAACATTTATTTGTAATTACACTTTTATAATATATTATTTAACATTTAAAATACATTAGCTTTGAATAACACTACAGTTAAAATTATTATTACGTAATATACGCAGAGTCAAGCATAGTCAATTGTAATCAAGTATTTATATGCGTATATATAGTCTTTAATTTAATTACTTTGTTCAAACTGAATGTTTTCCCATTTAATGAAATGAAAATATATTATAGTTTAAATTCATATTAAATGCAATTAACTTAATTGTAGAGTGTTTTTTTCCCGAACCCACTTAAGTTTGTTTATATGTAGTTTCATAATTTTTTCCACTGTGCATTACTTTTCAAAGTAACGACAAATAACGCTACAGTTAAAATTCTAATTAAGTATTTATATACATATATGTCTATTATCAGATTGTGTGTCTTTAACTTATTTACTTGGAGTGTAAGTATTATAATCTTTAACTTTAGCTTACATAGACATATACAAATGTAAGCTATATATGTTTCCAGCAGTGATGGTCAACCATCAAGTGGTAGACGTTACTGTTAATAGTAGGTGACAGTTTCCATCATACACAGTGCATGAGTGAATGCTTATCATCCAGTGCTGTGGCCATTTTACTATGCAAAACCCTCCCGTGAGGTTTGCACCTGTGGTTTTAGCGGCGTGGAAAGTATACAGTTTACAGACTGCTGTTTGTTCCACACCCGTTTTACATAAACCCATTATACATCCTGAATTCAGTTCACTTGATAACTATTCTATCAATAACTCATATATAAACACATAACTCACTTATAAAACGTATAATACAAGAACTCACTTATATGAGTTCTTGTATTAATTGCAACTCATGCATGATTTTATCAGAGGCGGCTCTTGTAGATTTAACCAAAAAGCTTTTAAACACCGAATATGTGACTGTGTATTTTTCTACATATAAGAAAAAAATGAAGCATCTAAGCCTGTTGTTAGAAAAAGGCAGAAAGATGCCAATAAAGCAACACGGTTATGAGGCTAACCTCTAACCGCACTCATATCCATTTTCCAGCACAGCACAGCTGTCATTTGTCGTCTAGCCCACATTTACCAGGGCTCAACAAACAAGGATGTGATGTCACTTCCTGTGCTCCGTGATATCACAAACCCAGAAATGGAGAGTCTAATGCTGACGCGTGGAAAGCGGAAACAGCTCTGTCTCACAGACAATGCCGCAACAAGTCAGATCCTAAAAAACAGCCATGTGACTTTGCTTACAAGTGCACTTATCTGATAAAAGCTGCTTTTGATTTCTTCCCTCCACTGCTAGTTAATCTTTTTTTGTTGTTTTGGTGTTTTTTTTTCTTTTTAATCAGGAAATAGAGATAGGTCTGTGCATGTCTGACTCAATTTACAGATTTAAAAGATCAAAATAGCACCTCCAGTAAAATCATGCTTTTAGTCATAATCTAATGTACCAGAGTTAAAATGGAATATTCTAAAACAGAATTTCAGCTTGTATCTAATAATACTTAGCGAAATGTTTGTGTAACTTGTGTTTAAAACTGGTTAGTGTGAATAATGTTGCAAATGCTATACCATTAGCTCTGTGATGAAAGGCCAAGGTGACTAATAGTTTTAGCGTATGGAAAATTTGACGTGACAGAGGTGTAATAGTCGTCTGACTGGTTGTGATTGGATTGCAGGACAAGTGTCTGCATGCTCTCTGGTCCTACAAGTCAGCAGGATTGTCTCTCCACATGCCTGAAAGGGCTCATTATTTCAGAGAAATGCTTATCTGAAACTCTACAGGTGACGGTAGTATAGCCTGCTGTTTAAGCACATTACAATGACTGGACATGAACATGAAAAAGTTAAGCATTTACAAAAACACGTTAGCTTTTGAGCGTTATTCATATCAATATGTTCCCAACTAGTTGTTTCACACCCTAAAGCTCTTTACCGTCAATAAAACTGCACTGCGTAGGGCAATATCAGTCAGTCTCCGTGGTGTGAATATAAACGTCCCCACCAGACCTAGCTATAGCCCCCTCAGAATTAGACGGCAAATCCTTGTATAATTCTTGCAGAATAAACGCCCACCAAAAATATCCCGCCGGCTCTCGCTCTTTATTGGCATCATATTTCCCCCTCTGATTACGCAATAATCTGAGATAGAAGATTTATGATGGCTGGGAACTGGAGCTCAGTTAAAATGGAAACTACAAAGTTGTATCTAAAGCCCTGTGTTTTAGTATTCCCTGAAAGCATGCTTGCTGAGTATTGTTGAGTAAAAAAAATTGGATGTGCTGTTGATACAATTGCTTGAGGAATCTTCTGGTCAGATATCTTAAACAACATTTAGAATTTATAACTGACATATATATATATATATATATATATATATATATATATATATATATATATATATATATATATGGAGCAAGAATCAAAACAAACAAGTAATAAAGACACCAAATACATTAAAATAATGAATATTTTTGGAGAAACATTACATTTCAGACTAATCTATTTTTTATTATTATTATTTAAAGCTCTGAAATATTTTCACAGATTAGAATAGAATTTTACATTACATACAGGCTGAACTTTTTTTTTTTTTTTTTTTTACATTTTCATTTCAGTATTTAGCCACATGCTGGTGTCAGATGGTAATACCATGGTACTCCATTATTAACAGTATTCATGGTATTAAAACAATTAAGTAAAATAAATTTAATTAAATTTAAATTAAAAAAAAAGTTTAATTATTTATAATAGGTAATTTTATCTATATTTTTAATTATATATAACAATATTTTTAAAAGAAAAATTACTAAATAGTCCTAATTCTTATTTTATCTGGATAGCAATGATATGAGATTAAACAGAGAGAAAATGATCAGATTTGTTTCAGATCTGTCTCCTTTGAAAAGGCCCTTGTAATATCAAATGTCTCCTTTAGAGAATCAGAACAGATTTTAATAATATCTCACTAAGATACCAAAGACAGAGATTCAAATATGAGCTCAAATGTTTCTAATCAAATTCTCCAGAGTACCAATAATCTGATCTTCGTTGTCCAAATGAATTTTATAGCTCTGTATTCTACTGTATATCAACAGTTGTTCTGTGTAGTATTTATAAGAAACATAACTGAGAGCTGAGCAGAGCAGCCTGTAAGCAATACAGTTTGCCTCTGGGATGGGTTTATCATGGTAGATCATAAAACAATGGTATTTTTTTGTAAGTGTTAATTTCTAAAGTAAAAAGAGTCTCTAAAAAAGGCAGGGTCAGAGGTTAAGTTGTGAACTCTGTTTGTTGAAAGGATAAGGAATGCCAGAGGACTTTGGAGGCCAGCTGAGGAATCGGCTGCACAGGAAAGAATGAGAGCGAGAGTCAGAGTCAGAGTCAGTGGGAGGTGGGGGAGACTGGAGCCAATCCAGGGGAAATCCAGCTCCACATGGCAGAGCTCAGCCTCGGCTACAGTCGAGCAAACGCACGGGGAATTTTATACAGTATACTGTTCATCAGCATAAAGCAGCCGCCTCATAGACCAATAACAAATTAAACTCCTCTATAAATATGAAACTACCGTAACTATCTCAGCCCATATTAAATATAAAATGGCTCTAGGAGTAATTTCGCTGTACGGCGTTTTGCTGGCTGAATTCGGTAACAGTCTTTAATAAAATTTGTCTGTTATAGCAGTGAGGCAAGAGCCTCAAGATTGCAATGGCTGTTTAGAGACTACTTTAACCAAGGTTATTTTTCATTGACACGTAATATGTTGACATGATGGATACACTGTCACAACGTGTTTATGAGGAGACTCTCAAGTGTAATGGCAGAGTAAACAATATAAGCTGCATTTGAGGGACCTTATCCCTTTAAGTGAGCTTGGACTATTCCAAATGTCTCTGTAATAGGAACATAGTATGCCATAAAATAAAAAAGGCACTGCTGAAAGAGCTTTCGAGAAAGAGTTCACCCAAAATCCACAGAAATGTAGTCATCATTCAGTCAAAATCACAACTGATTTATTCATCTGCATGTTTAAAGTTGAAATGGCAAGACTTGTCACGTGCCAGATTTGCTCCTGTAGCTCAAACAGTAGAGCAACACCAAGTTCATGGGTTTGATTGCATGAGCAGTTTGAATGCTATGGAAGTTGCTTTGGATGAACGTATCTGCCTAATTAGAATATCATTGGTGCTTCTAAGAGACTGTGGTATGTTGAATTTGAATATATGCAAATGAGAGCTGTGGCAGAACACAGGATTTTCAGTGAATAACAGTTTATGTTTTGGCCTGCTTTTCACTTAAATCCATAATATTTCTTCAAAAGTGGTGGAATATAGTGTAGGTGTATTATGGACAACATATGTTTATGATGTTTAAATGTTTTTTTGTTTTTGTTGTTTGTTGCCATTTTTGGTACTTTTTAGCCTGCTATACTTCAAGTCAAATCAAGTCACCTTTATTTCTATAGCACTTAACACAATACAGATTATGTCAAAGCAGCTTCACTGAGATAAACAATAAAAAGGCAAAATCAATTACTGAAACTCAACTATAGAGACAATTCTGATTCTGATTTGGCGTCATTATTTAGCTCAAGTCAGTTCAGTATTGATTCGGTTCAGTTCAATATTAGTGTCAATGTTGCAAGATGTGATTCAGCTCTACAGAAGACAATAGTGCAGTTTAATTCAGCGGTAATTCAACGGTATGAATCAACACTGTCATATAGATAGATTACTGATAGTTACGTGTCTTTCAGACCCCGAATAAGCAAGCCAGTGTTCAGTTTAGTGATAGTTCATTTCATATCTCTCTCTCTTTTTTTTTTCTTTTGGATTGCATGAGGGTATGGAAGAATGTTTCCGCCACTGAATAAAAAATAAAAAAGGTAATTGCGACTTTTTATCTCACAATTCAGACTTTCTTTCTCAGAATTGCGTTATATAAACTCGCAATTGCGAGTAAAAAAGGTCATAATTGTAAGACAAAACTCGCAATTTTGAGAAATAAAGTTAGAATAGCAAGATATAAACACAATTTTTTATCAACTTTTTCACAACTTTTTTTCTCACAATTGCAAGATATAAAGTTAGAATTGTGAGATATAAACTCGCAATTCTGAGAACATATCAGCCCACCCCCCCAAAAAACTGGACTTTAACTCGCAATTGTGAGTTTATATCATGCAATCCTGAGAAAAAAAGTCAGAATTGTGAGTTTATATCTCGTAATTCTGTAAAAAAAAAAAATAAATAAATAAATATATATATTTATAAATAAAAAAAAAAAAATATATATATATATATATATATATATATATATATATATATATATATATATTTTTTTTTTTTTATTTAGTGGCGGTAACGGGCTTCCATATGAGGGTGCATAAATGATGACTGAATTATCATTTTTATTGTAAAGCACTTTGGATGGTGGTTGTGTTAAAGTTGTGCTTTATAAATAAAGTTTGACTTGACTTTGTGTGAACTATTCCTTTATAAAAACAAAGGCAGAAGAGTCTTTGAAAGAATAACTCAGCATGTGCTGATATTAGCCTCAAACATAGTGACAGCAGAGTAACACAGTCACCTCAGTCAGGTTCATTACTGCTATCTGCTCACTGCTGCTGCTGCTGCTGGAGGACTCTACATCTGGCTATTTATAGCGTGACTTTTGCTTTCTTTACTCGCAGACAATAAGGTCTAATCTGCTTTCTTAAAGGCTCCGCTGACCCAATGGCCTTTATTCATGTATAGACAACAGCTCAAAGGGAAGGGGATAGTAAAAGGGAAGGAGGGATGTGTGCTATGCGTGGCTTCTCCCAATCAAAGCAAAATATATGGAAATACACTCCTTGAATCTGTTTGAGTAAATCTGACCCAACTGCTGCCTTGTGTAAAATACAGTATGTCTATAATTAGCTTGATAATAAAGCTAATCATTAGTGTTTAGTCTATGACACCACAACAGCACTTTTAATTTACTTTTAGACTGATTTAAACACACCATGTAAATAATTTTATGTCAAGAAGTAGTATGTAGAGGGTAACTGTAAAACTGTTTCAGTTCTGTACAGTCATATACCTTAAAGTCCAAACATAAAGTGGACATTTCCACTGTTATCAACTTGGAGAAAAGATACAGTTCACTGAACACGTTTACTTACAGCTGTCACACTGTATGGGGTAAATTGTCACAATGGACAACTGGAGTTACTTGACCCTTGTTTGTGAAGAATAATTTCTGTTAGGTACTTTTCAAAGTAGACATTTTTTATTTAAAGGCTTTAACTATTCACCTCAATATATATATTGTAGATTTATAACATTTAAGTCAACATACAACCGAACTGCTAAGAAAACACATTTGTGTATTTGAACTTTTGACTCAAACCATGATCTCTTGAGTTAACTTCCTCTACACACAATTTTTAGCATGACAACTCTCATGATTAAACCCATTTCCTAATTTCCATCACATTTCCTGTGATTGTCATGATCAATAAAGCATAAATTTAAAATATTGCATGTGTTGAAGCGCACCTATGCAGCTAGTTATAGAGTCTTCAGTTCTCTGAGTGATCAGACAGATTAACTAACATGCCAAATCTTACCTCAACAAACAAAACTACGACATGTTTTACACTCCCAGTGGTTAAAAACACCCAAACACCATTGTTTGAACTATTTATTTTAGTCTTTTGAAGCCCCTATATTTAGACACTGCGGCTTCAGAACAGCATGGAAAAGGTGACTGAATTTGTTTTTGCTGCAACATTTCCTGTGTGTCGCGAGGAGAGGAAAACCACATGTGCAGTGACGCTGCAGCTGAGAAGACAGAAAGGGCATGTCAGAGGCGTGGAAAACTAGATAGCAGGAAGTAAAAAAAAAAAAAAAAAAACGAGCGACAAACTGAACTCTTGTTTTATTAATCTGGTTTACAAAGAACACTCCCTTTTAAAGTGAGAAGCCAGAACCAAACAGGACAAGGCAGATTATGTTTGAATGGATTCAGAGAGTTACAAAAGATCATCTTTTTACTGGACATGCATGCAAAAAGAGAAAAGAAAACGTTCACTAAAATTGGTTACATTTATACTTAAAATTAGAAAAGAATTTGCTAATGGATTGAAAAAATACAGTTAATTCAATGTGAAAATAAGTCAGAATATCTTAAGCAATTTTCATTGACAAATTAATCTTATTTTAAGGATGTTAAAAAAACAAACAAACTGTGGAACAAGACAAAAATACAGAATAAGATGCTCCCTGTTATTTATTTATTTATTGGCAGCAAAATAAGCTACTATTTACACAATGCAGTTTCATGTCCTCACAGAACGTGACTCTTTCTTCATATGCTTTTATTTGAAACAAGATTTCACCTTAAAAAAAAGTTACCTGACCCCCATTAAACCCCACTGAAAATCTGTGGAATGACTTGAATACTGCAGTCCACAAACACTTCCCATCAAATTTAACTGAACTTGAGCAGTTCTGCAAAGAAAAGTGGGCAAATATTGCAAAGTCTAGATGTGCAAAGTTAGTAGAGACAAATCCCAAAAGACTCAAGGCTGCAATTAAAGTAAAAGGTGGTTGCACAAAATACTGACACAAGGAGGTGTTCCTTTTTCCAAATTAGTGATTCCCTTTTATATATATCTATATATACAGTTCTCATTATTAACTATTAACTATGATTTTATTTTAACTCCTATTTTGCTGCTTATTAACAGTAAATAAGGTACTGTAGATATTCAGTTTAGGTATGGGGTTGGATTAAGGGATTTAAAATATGTTTATGTGGAATAAGACATTAATATGTGCTTTATAAGTTTACACTTTATGTGCTCTATTTATACTAAATAGCCAATATGTTAGTTAATAGTGAGAACTAGTCCTTAAAATAAAGTTTTACCAAAATATTAGAGTTTTTTTCTACTTCAAAATTTAACCTCAATGTGTTACTTGCCATTTCTTCATAATTGTGAAATGTACTAGCAATTTCTCAGTGAAAACTGTTTCTACGTCATTTTTATTTCGATGTAATGTATTTTTTTGTCCTTTCAGAAATTAGGAAACAAATCAGGTGGCTTGGTGTCTCTAAGTAGAAAAAAAGCCAGAGTGAAACTGAAAGAAACGTGTGTGGTTGTGTGTGTGTGTATTAACATGCTCTATAAGGATATGTTCTAATCAATCAGGAAGTAACAGTGGAGCACATCCTCATAGCTCAGGCGAAGGAAAGAGACTTTCCATTGGCTTGTGTTTCTGCAACAGACATTTTCCACATCTCATTAACCACTGACCTCTTTCTTCAGGATATCCTCGTGATGAACCAGGCCTTCTGGAACATCCACAGAGGCTCATCGAGGGCTTCAACAATATCATATTGATTAGCATAGTCACTGTTCTCACTGTCTCATTATGGTGCCTTCAAAAACTATTTGAACACATCAGTCACACTAAAAACCTGTGGGTTGCTATGGGGACCAAAGTAGAGCTGCTTGCATAAAGAGAACCAGCCAAAGAGTGTTGCTGGCAATGTTTGCAAGTCCCAAACCTCTTATTCATTTCCTCACTCTGGGGTCATTACAGGTTACCTGCTTTTTTATTGCAGCTGCTGTGGTTTTGGTGTTTCATCTGCTTCTTTTCTACTAAATGTGTGCCCTGCAGACTCTGTCTTTCCTGGTAGGGACCAATCGCGCTTCCTCGCATCAGCTGTGACACAGTCAGGCCTCCGTATGGCTGGAGGTCATAAGGCCACCTCGGCTCAGGTGAAGTGTTCCCGCTGCTCTTGGAGAGAACTGTTCAATATGGCTGCTGTATTTCTGATGACACCTGACCACAGTAGCGATAGTGAAGCAGGAGACGGTGATGCCCAGGGGAAGAAGAGCAGCTGGATGGACGTCAGGGCTGTGTTTACACACACACACACACACGGCTGCCAGTGCTGGTCACTACTGCTCAGTGCTGGCTGGAGAAGAAACATCAAGCTCAAGTCCTGAAAAAAGATTTTTCTCAAGAAACTGTGAGTGTCTGTTTATGTAAAAAAAAAAAAAAAAAAAAAATGTTTTTTCCTGCTACTGTCAAATGCTTTTCTAAAATGTTATTTTATGGTGTTCATAGGTGGTTGGCAAGTCAAAAGGGCCAAAAAAAAAAAAAAAAAAAATAGTAATAAATTGATCAAAAGGGACATTAAGGGCATTTATAATATAATTTACAATTACAATTTAAATCTATTTAATATTCAACAAGAAAAAAAATCCACATACTCTTACAGTAAGTAATTTTTAAAAATATGTTTATATATATATATATATATATATATATATATAATAAAGTAAAAACATAAGCAACCTCATAATTTAAATAAATAAATAGACATAACATAACATATAACATAACATAACATAACATAACATAACATAACATAACATAACATAACATAACATATAACATAGAACATGGTTGGCGATTAACATTATATAATTTAAAGAAATATACAGTACACTGTAAGTTGTAAAATTACGTTTAGGACTTTTTTAAACAACAAAACAAATAATCTTAAATAAGTACTGTGCTTTTTAAAATGTTATTTATAAGAGAATTCTACTTTATTTTTTATCAAATGAAACTTCAGTGAGCATAAAAGACTTCTTTGAAAAACAACAAATCTTACCGAACCCAAACTTTGAATGGTAGTGTGGGCATTATCAATACCTCTTCACCATGGCATAAACATGTGGGATGAGTTACTCATCAAAGTTTAATATTTAATATGCTTATTAGTAGTGAATTGGTTTGGTGTATTTGGGATCCACATGACTCAGATGCATTATTATGTTTTAGCTTCACCTTGCTCTCTTAAAAAGAAATGAATAATCTTTAAAGATCTTTAAAAGAAGCTCAGAAGTGCTGCAGAATGTATAGTTTTTCTAACAGGCACCTCATTCCTCACAGTTAGACAGACACTTCAAATGACCTCCTTTATTTCATCTCCTCCTGTGATTTTTTTTTTTTTTTTTTAAATGCACGCTAACTCACATTAGATGTGGCTCCAAAGCAGAGTTTTGATGTTTACATAAGTTCAAGAGATTAATGCAGACACACATCATCTGACTCACTTTAAAACTCCGACAAAACACAGAGCGAGAGAGGACTGCGAAAAGTAATATTAAAATAAAGCACCAGGAAACTTGCAGAAAGCGGACAGAGACTGTAGTATGACCCCAGGCATAATAACACCAAATATGATAAACGCAACAAAATATGTGGTGCGTAATGTGTTTTCATAAAGACTTGTTCAGCAAGCTGACTGAAACGGTGAGAGAGTATTTATCCTCTCAAGCTTTAACACCTCAACGTCTGACAGGAACATTAAGAGATCTTAATATCAATTATGAGACTAATTAAGAGAATCAAGCATCAGCATGTCAAATGAAAATGTTTTGATATGTCACACTATAACACAGTTGATTTGTAGGTGTTGACCTTTGGGCTGACAACACGTATGAGGAGGAGGAATCAGCATACAATGTAATATTTAATTATAAGTAAATAAATGTCAAGTGCATATTGCAAAAGTGAGTCATGCAGAAATGGAAGATTTGCATATTGCAAAGTACAAAAATTAAAAGGCCAAGCGTTCTTCAGTCACCATTATTTTTGGAGTTGGGGAAAGGTGACATGGTTGAGGTTCTTGCCAAAGGCAAGACCAGTAAGTGCCTCAGGTTCTTGTTCCACATCGGTTACAAACCCGAGTTTAAAAACACAGCTATACGTACCAAACTAGATCTGATCTTGAAAGTTAAAAGGGGAGAAAAAATGGTAGAAGCAATGGTGGTGTGTTTTGAACTTACCTGTGACAGCCGTGAGTTTTGCAGAGAAAGTTGATAATGTGCCTTATTTCTGTCAGAATAAATTTTCCTCCTGGATCTGCACACACACAACTCTCTAAGTAAAACGTCAAGGTGCATCTTTTATGCTTTACTACTGATGTTCCTCACATCTCTGAGACTCTATCAGCAGAAAGCCCACAAGAACTACACCATATACTGTGAGAATGGAACACAAGCTTGCACATAAATGGATCATTGTCTTTTATGGGTCTATTGATTGATAGGTTCTGATAAAAGTCTTTCTTTTGCATCATTTTCCAGTGAACCTCCATGTCTTTGTTCCTATTTAAAAACACTGTTCCGAGAACAGCAAAATAAAAGGGACTATAGCATTTGAAATATTAAAGAAGACGACAGAAAAAAATACAGTGTTGTAAATAATTAATCTGCTTGATACAAAGGGAACTATGTGTTTATGTGTGATTTATGAGCTATGACTAAGGAAAGTACAGATGTCTGAAGGAATGTTGTGTGCTCTAGATGGTATTTCTGACATACTGTGTACAATACATGCCAAAATGAAGATGTTTTAAAAATAATTGGAATGTCCAACAGACATTTACAGGTATATATCAGCGATAGACAATGTCATTAGCATTCACTCAGAGTTTACCCCATGTCAACACTGTAGTTTCATAGTCCCACGTCGCCCTGAAAAGGTCAACCCATGAGTCACTGTCCACCAAAAACCCCGCATCTACAACAATGTGCTGTGTATTTTGATTTTATGTATACAAACAAGTCGCATGTCGCCCACAATGAACAGCTAATCTTGTGTACCGTGGCTGTCAGTCCAGTGGTGCGGCAGGAAAGTGGCAAAACACACCCACCTGGGGAAAGTTTGAGTCCTGCTGTACACTGATTACCTGCAATACTCTGATAGTGAGAGTGTGTGTGGGCTAAATGTGACAGTGTACTACATTCAAAATGCTGACTATAGTACATCTATATATCTATTGGGGAGTATAAATATTTTTGAGAATATTGAGAATTTGTGATATTGTTGTCACATACAAACAATGACCACCCTTATTATAAAAGAAGTATACAGTGGTGTGAAAAAGTGTTGGCCCCCTTCCTGATTTCTTATTTTTTTGCATGTTTGTCACACTTTAATGTTTCAGATTATCAAACAAATTTAAATATTAGTAAAAGATAACACAAGTGAACACAACATGCAGTTTTTAAATGAAGGTTTTTATTATTATGGGAAAACAAAATCCAAAACTACATTGCCCTGTGTGAAAAAGTGTTTGCCCCTCTGTTAAAACTGTGGTTTATCACACCTGAGTTCAATTTCTCTAGCCACACCCAGGCCTGATTACTGCAACACCTGTTTGCAATCAAGAAATCTCTTAAATTGGACCTGCCTGACAAAGTGAAGTAGACCAAAAGATCCTCAAAAGCATGATGTCTAAACAAAAATATGGACTTTATTCAACAATTCCTTTGTCAACAGTCTCCTCCTCCAACATCATCTCTGCCACAAGGACGTGCTGCTTTCTTTCAAATCAAAGCTAAATACACATAGAAACAGTGCATCCTTGTGGCGCGGATGATACAGAAGAGCATACGCAGCATAGGTGCTATGGAGAGACACAAAGGAGACTATTGACAAAGGAATTGTTGAATAAAGTCATTATTTTTGTTTTCTTTGCTTACAAAAAGTGCTCCCGTCGCTTCATATAACCCAGATTGCACGTTTGATGGCAGATGGAGTATCCTGACAACAACTTTCATACCTTTTCTGGACCTTGACACTGTTATTTACTTGGCAGTCTAGAGGACAGTCATAGGCCTCCCGGTTTTCATCCAAAATATCTTAAATTGTGTTCCTAAGATGAACAGAGCTTTTACGGGTTTGGAACGACATGGGGGTAAGTGATTAATGACAAAACTTTCATTTTGGGGTGGAGTATCCCTTTAAAGTATATGATATTTGATGTACTTAAGTACGAAAAGTATTTTTTTAATCTTAAACATACTTAAGTATTGAAAATAAAAGTACAAGTAAATGCAAAATGTAAAGAAGCATATATATACATATACATATATATATATATATATATATATATATATATATATATATAAAACGTTCATGCACAGCTTGAGTAGCAAGATTGTGTTCTGTTTTAACTTTATTTCTGGTTAAGAATAAGAAACACTTCATCCGGTACTTAGTGTCTTTCATTCCAACATAAGAAAACATTTCTGGAATCTGCATCTGAAATAACATTTAGATGTATTGACACAGTTTATGTATCTCAGAGGGGACATGGATGCATTTAACCTGCAGTTACAGATGCCTAAATAATTTAGTTCTTAACATAAAACGTTGAATACTGATATCTGAAATTATTTAAAACATGATAAAAACATTACATTACCCCCTCCCCCAGGGGTGGCTCCAGACACCCTAACACAACGATGGGGATGACCACGGCCTCTGGGCACGGGACGATTCGGGTGTTTACAATGGAACTCTTCCAGGAGTAAGGGATCTAGGATATCGTCCCTGGCCACCCAGGATCTTTCCTCTGGTCCACATCCTTACCAATCCAGCAGGTACTCGAGCCGGCCGCCCCATCGCTGTGAGTCCTGAATTGGAATGGAGTAAGGCTATGGACTGCCTGAGGGAATTCTGGGCATACTCGGCCCAGGGGAGGAACTGGCTCCAGCTGTGCTGATCGTTAGAGCAGTATGACCATAGGTAGCGTCCGAGCTCTTGCATCTTGTGCTCAGTCTGGCCATTTGTCTGGGGATGGAAGCCGGAGGATAAGCTAACAGTGAGTCCTAGGAGCTGGAAAAAGGCTTTCCATACATTGGAGATGAACTGAGGACCCCGGTCTGAGACGATGTCTTCGGGGAGTCTGTAATTTCGGAACACATGATGGAAAAGACTCTCTGCAGTTTCAAGTGCTGGGGGCAGGCCTTTTGAGTGGGATCAACTTCTAGGCCTTGGAGAAGTGATCCATGATCCATGACCATGAGCACACATGTGTAACCTTCAGAGTTTGGGAGATCTTTGATGAAGTCCACTCCAATATGTGACCAGGGTCTTTGTGGTACCAGTAGGGGAACCAGCTTGTCAGATGGTAGAAGGCAAGGGGTCTTGGGCATGGCACAGACTGAGCAGCTGCGGACGTACCTGATGACATCCTCGGTCATACCAGGCCTTTCTATCTATCTATCTATCTATCTATCTATCTATCTATCTATCTATCTATCTATCTATCTATCTATCTATCTATCTATCTACTTGTCTGTCTGTCTGTCTGTCTGTCTGTCATTGGTTTGGTTAGTGATGTCAGCAAACATCAGTGTTTTGTGCAGCACTCGTGGTTATGTATGATGAACACTCAGATGGTGATTGATAGCTCTTAAGCAAATCATCTCTGCTAATAGCCAGAGAGTGTTTTTTATGATGTTATATAAATTGGATGCTTTTAATGACTTATTTTCTGCTGTCAATGATCTATTAAATTACTCATTCCATCCTATTTCTGTCCTCTCTTTAATTGCAGCACAATATAAAATTTCAACAATGTCATTTCTGCCCCGGGGGCATGATAACAAGCTGTGAAATTTATCATGACTTGTGTAGTTTAAGCAGAAGAGGGGATTGTGTTGGGCAGGCTGAGTGTTAGTGAAAAAGTCTCATGCTGGGTGACACTTTCCTCTCTAGTCTTGGGCAGTTTTCTTTTACTTCTGAACTCAGACCATTATCCCAGTTATCCCAGTGATCGTTTGAATTATTGGCAATTAAGATGTTTCTAGACCAGAGTCTTCTGACTCAATTACATGACAAGCCACCTGTGCTGCCGGCATTGGGAGTAAAGTGCCTTGTGTTGTGTATTAGTAGAAAGAGCACCCCCTATTGGTAAGAGGGCATGTTTTTATGTGTTGGTTTTTCATCTGCTCTTTTAGACTGATTGCTCGTTGCTATTCAAGGTGTAATGATACCAATTAAATACCTTGCTCCAAAGCCATAACTGAATACATTTTGTCATGGAAAATTAACACAGCAAATCGGTGAGATGAAATTATCAAACCAGCCAAGCGTTTCTTATAATGCAGGTGTTGCACAGAAAATCCCATATATGGAGTTGAGACTGATACGCCTGATCATGTCTCAGGGTGGGTGTGCTTGTTGTGGGAAAGATGCATGTTTAATAATATGAAATAACGTGTGTCTCCATGTGTGTTTCTAGCACTCGCAGATGTTACTTATAACACCTGTAAATTCTACATAAAGCATGGCACATGGCTGCTTTTATATGCTCCGGAATGAAATGCTTTGCTTCAGTAATATATATTTAAATGGCATATAAAAAGGCTCATAAAATGCATAGCAATGTTCCTTAATGCTGTCCAATGTTCAGCACCTACTGTTAGACTTAAGTGACATATTATTGTTTTAAATGAATATATTTTACATATTTATTATTTTAAGTAAAACCCTAAAGGTAATTACATTTATGTATTTTGTATTTGCTTTTATCAAACACAACTTGCACTGTATTATACATTTTATCACTTCATGCATTCCCTGGGAATCAAACCCATGATATGATGTTGCTAGCGTAATGCACTCTAAATTGAGTTACAGTAAAAATGCTTGGTCATTATTGTATAATACAGAATATAACAATATTGGTAATTCACAATATGACATTTTTACAGTACAGAAGCAGGTACAGTGTTTCAGTTGTTTAAATAATGTACAATGTGGACATCCTCTGGTTACCTTCTGACTTTTCTGCCATGTTCACACCGTCGGAGTTTGAGATTGACATCCACACTTACTTACAGGTGTCCTGTTCACACAGCAGCTTACAATAGGGGTTATGTGCAAAAAACAAAAAAACAACTTCTGTATTCTGTAAAACTGGTCTCGTTGCTTCTGGTTCAGGTCTTTTGCATGTGCTTTTGCACGGAGCAGTTTTACTCAAGATGACTTTAAAGCTGATCATAACTAATGAGATGATCATAACTAATGTCCATCACATATGCAGATTAATAATTAAACGTTAATTTTTCTTCTGACCAACAATTAGATTAAAATTGAGTAATTCACCAACAGTTAAAACAGCTAACTACACTCTCAGAAAAAAGGTACAAAAGCTGTCACTGGTAGGGGACCCTTTCAAAAGGTAAATTTTTGTGCCTTATATCGAGCATTTTAGCATGTTAAATGTACATATTTGTGCCTAAAGTGTGTATATGTAATGGAGGCCAGCTAGTAAGAAGCTGTGTGGGTAAACTTCACTCCCCTGATCTCAAGATGTGCACTAGCGACTGATGCTAGAGGCTGTGGTCTGTTGTCTGTTGAAACGGTGGTGAGTGGAACTGGAGGGGTTACACATACTTGCAGCTAAATAGCACATATTAGTACCTTTTGAAAAGGACCGCCCTGTCGACAGCTATTTTTCCCAAGAGTGTATATTGGCTGATTACCTTGAAAGTCCATAGATATAGCCATTAGTTCATACTGCTGTTAACTCTTTCTCCAACAAACGGATGCGGTTTGGTCAGGTGATGTTTGACATATACCCTGTAGAATCTCAAAATACTGTCTGCATTAATGTGCAAATGAAGTCAAGCCCATATTCTACTTGTGACTATCACTGGTAAATATAGCAAAAGTGGGTAAAGATAAAGATGGCAACGTCCACAACTGCTTATACGTTTGACACAACAAAAATTAAATTGAGGTGTGATTTCATCTGTCAAAAAATGTAATTAAACAAAGGTAGCTTTTATACCTCAGTGAGGAGTAGAGCATTTGAGTCGTACAGTTGTGAACAGTGATTGGATCTAAACTTTCAGACACAGCTCATATCTGCGTCTCTGTAAGTTACAAAAACTACTAGACATGTGTGTGGGGTACAGAGCGGCTTTTGTTTTGCACCGTATGACGCGACAGACAACTATTTGTCCAAAACAGTTCCATTCACACAGTAGAACTTGCTGAAAATACAGTTGTGCGTACTGAAAATTTACAGGTGTAAATTGGGTTATAGAATGTGGTTGTTACTCCTGTAAACAACCCAAATGTGTGTGAAAGCAACCATATTAATGGCTGAAATACAGGGCTGACAACCGTATTCTTCTGTGTGTTGCTTTCAAATATAGGCCAAACACTGTCAATGATATCAAATTCTCATTCTTAACATCTCCATTGTCTTGCTTTGTCCTCATATATTTAATGGTTTAAT
The DNA here is from genome assembly GCA_024542945.1 of allo-octoploid hybrid of Carassius auratus x Cyprinus carpio. Taxonomy (NCBI): domain Eukaryota; kingdom Metazoa; phylum Chordata; class Actinopteri; order Cypriniformes; species allo-octoploid hybrid of Carassius auratus x Cyprinus carpio. The sequence continues at coordinate 19,332,327 of CM045040.1, read as the reverse complement.
TAGTAATGAGTAGTATCTAGTTTAGTGCTGGGCCAGCGACTGGGGTTAATGTTTATCTTAGCTTACAGCTCCTCTTCTTCTGAGGCACGTTAATGAAGCTACGCACTGAAATGTCCCAAAGGATAACCCAATTACGCTTGGACCTCAGGTTTCAATGGCCTCTCTGGAAAAATCTAAATAACTTGATCGCTAGGAACACGGAAACCATGCCTTTGTACAAATTAATAATGTTGTTTGTAAAAAGTTACCATCTAGCCCTTATTCTTTGACAGCTCTGTGTCAAAGGAATCACGCTAATGTTTTATCATTAGTGACTTGACTTGACTTCAAAGCGTGGTGCTTACTTTAACCTCTGTTAGTCGACGATCAAGAAAGCAATCTACAAACGGTTGGCGAAATTACATTCTGACACTTGCAGCTCTCTCTCCATTCCTTGACTGACTGAATGGAAAGCAGCCAGGGTGGAATGAAGACATTTCTTGTGTGAACCTTTTGTCCTGTGGGACTGACTCACTAAAGCTGGTCTCATCTCCCTGTCCTTTGCGCTTAGTTGCCGTGGAAACCCAGAGGTTACTACTCCGAGGCTTGGAAACAGGAGTGCGATATTGACTTGGTGTCGGAATGCTCTACACAAAATCATCAGTCACATCACATTCCTCCAAACACAAACTCAATGGGCTCCATTATTCTTTCGCCCTTCAAAGCACACAGCTTGCCTGAAATAAGTCACCAACTGGTATTTTTCATGGGAAAAGCTCCGGGTTCTGGCAGCGCAATGTTCTGTGTTACTGAAGGAAATGGAAACCTTGAACGTTCATCCTTTCCCGGAGTTGTGCGGTAGAGTTTGAGGGGAAGACGTACATGTTTTATTGATTTACCACAAAAAAAAAAAAAAAAAAAAAAAAAAAAACACATGCATGAGTTTCACTGTAACTTGTCCTACACCATGCCGTCACAGAAAGACTCATGTTTATGAGCCATCCAGAACCTCTCGACCAGCCTACTGTCGGTTCCGCTTCAGCGGTGCAGGCGAGGGCAGCTGAACTACCGTAATCGCTGCATCAATTACATGCATCTGCGGAGAGCGCTTGTTACTCAATATGTATGAGATTAGAGGCCTGAGTTCAATTGCCTTATTCATGTTTGTGAGGGAACAATGTCAGGAGAAATTACAGAGTGCACTACTCTTTTTTCCCCGTACTTTTGTTCTCCTGCTCATGTCTGGTTTATACGGACAAAATTAGACTTTCTTTTCACCTGCTGGAGAAGCTGTTGGGTCTTGCTGATATGGACTGTTATGATCTTAAATGTTGCTTCATTATGTTGCATGTGCTCATTTGTCATGCAGGGTATTATGCTGATGCCTGCTCTAGGGTTTAAAATATGCATGTATCTTTGACGAGTATTAATTATGGCATCATACATCATGCACTCTAGTTCTGCATGTGTTTATATGTCTACTGTTGTCTGCATTTTTTGAACTCCACCAATGAAAAAGTAATAGGATTTTTTCCATCTTTCTTTGCAAAAAAGTACTGTAGATCAAATGCTGCTGAAAGATGTGTGTTTAAACCCTAAAAGACATGAGTGGATTATCATTAGCCAAAAATCATCTCATGTCACTTTTTATATCATCTGGATGTTATGAGTTGTATCTTGCAGGATATGGTGCCCTATTAGGGTATATAAAAAAGCCAAAGTCCTCAATATTTCTGTGTTTTATTTGATGCAAAAGTATGTAATGTGTAATATGTAATATTGCATTCAGAGCATGCATTGAAACTGTTCATGCATGACTTTAGTACAGCTAGCACCATTATCTGTAACACTTTAGTTTAGGGACCAGTTCTCACTATTAACTAGTTCCTTATTAGCATGTATAGATATTAATGCCTTATTCTGCATGACCATATTTTAGATCCCTTAAACCTAAACATCACAACTACCTATTAATAAGCAGTAAATTAAGAGTTTATTGAGTCAAAGTTCAAAGTTAATAATTTGGTCGCCAAACTAAAGTGTGACCGAACTATCTTGTCAAAGTTTTTAATCATATGGGTTCTTGAGTTTGTTTTATGCGTTTGTTGAGTTAACAGTAAAAGGTTTTTGATGTTTCATTATATGCTCTTTAGATCAGTATAGTGATTTCTGGGTTGTTTAAAGTGCCAATTTTTTAAATGGTTTTCTATGATGTTCTTTGTGGATCTTACAAGTTTTCCTACAATATGAGGATGCAAAAAACTAGAATCAATAAGAACGAATAATTTGTGAATGACATTGTTCGTCTCTAAAAGGTTATACTGAAAGAGGTCTTCCAGGATCAAGCTTTAAGAATGTGATCTTATATAGGGGTTTTTAATCCATTTCCCATCCCTTATATCCTGCTGTCGAGAGAGTACAATATCCAGAACCCACATTTCACCTCTTTTACCCCATCTTCTCCCAGCAGAATGTCTTCAGCCTTGTTTCTGTTTCAGCAAGCTTTACCTCTTGAGCTGCACATTTTGCGCTTGTTGTCAGGTTGCTGGTTGCACATGGACTCACGGGAGATGCCAGTGAGTGATCTGAGGTGACAGCCCAGCACGGCGGCAAGCGAGCGAGAATTTATGCCCCCCTCCACATATACACTTTGCTGCGACATGGCCCTGCCAGTTTCCCATGGGCCTCCAGTCACTGGAGTCATGGGAGATGGTGAGACCCCAGGGTTCATAATTTAATTATTTGAAAGAGAAAAAGAGAGAGGCAGCAAGGTCTGATAGCATACGACACATTACTTAAAACCAAACGCACAGTCTTGCCCCCACCCCATCACTCACACATATAAACACACACACACACACGGATAAACACACAGAGCTGTCCGTGGAGAGGATTTGTGGAAGGAATTACATTAACATGGCTGTGAGCTGAGGGGGGTTTGATACTCATGCAACCTGATTGCGGCAGGAGGAGCGTGAGGGATGGAGATGAGTGCCGGCACTGCTGTCCTCTACCCTGCGGAGATGTTTATCCAAATGAAAGTGGAGAGAGCGGCGGTGCGCTCATACTGAGGCCAAGATGCCTTCCTCAGCCACTGCATTGGTTTAGCCTGCTGGGGGAAATGTTTTCTGTCTCTCTGCTTTTGAACAATTCTTCTTCATAAGTTTCTACATGAGTTGTGCTTTTCACGCTGTGTGCCATGATGATGAAGATGGTGACAGTGAAGCTGGTGATGACTGCGGTGGTGGTGGTGGTGATGATGATAGTGATATCGGAGGTGTTGATGAAGATGGAGCTGGTGATAAAAGTGGGGGTGATAATAGAATTGCGCTGATGATAATGACAATGACGGTGGTGACCACATTGGTTTTGGTCATGATGATGTGATGATGGTGGTAACAGTGGTTGTGATTATGATGGTAATTTAAGTGATGATAAAGATGATGACAATGATGATACATGAACAGTTTGGCATAAGAATGTCCATTATGGTGATTATAGTGATAGTGATAATACAGTGATGATGACAATGAACAGTGTATTGATGATGATGGTGACGATGTGATGAGGTTGGTAATAACAGCATAGGTGATTAGGATAATGATAAAAATGGGGATGATGGTGGTTACAGTAGTGATGGTGATCAGGGGCGTCACTAGGCCCTTTTAGGGGGGCTTCCTAAAAAACTCATTTGAAACGGCCGCAAGCTGCATCAAGTTTCGGCTCCTCCCCTGATCTGAGTCTGCATGAATTCAGCGCATTTTTCAATCCGCAGAGGCGCCGATCAGAGCGAACATCAGAGAGTACAAGGTGTGTGTGTGTGTGTGTGTGTGTGTGCATTTATTGATAGATTGCTATGATATGACATCTGCATTGGTGCAGTTCTTGTAATTGCAGTTTACATAACGTTACTGGACCAATACACAGTTCGGTTTCTCATCCAATACCAATACGTCTTCGCTGCGTTCACCTTCAGCCCTCATCACAGTGTGATAGTTGTTTTTTCTTCCAACAAAAATGAAGCGATTAACACCCATGAAAACGTACTTTAGAAAACGATCATAATTTATTTTAATTTACTTTTTAAAATTTAAAACATATTATTGTGTATTTTGGCATTACATTATGCAACCATGCACAGAAATGATTAAAGACACACATCATTTTCTGAAAGCACTAAAGGGCACAGAGAGAGAAACATCATGTGGAGTTATTTTGTTTTGTATTATTAAATATAATTTTGTATTAAGTAATAATGAATCATTAGTGTATCATGATACATACTGTATATTAGAGTAAGAGGCGAGTAGAGTAAAGGGATTTGTGATTTTTTTTTTTTTTTTTTTTTTTAAGTAACTGATTTATAGAAGTGGCAAATTGATAATTCATGTTGTTATTTTTAATAAATAGAAATACATATAGAACAGATTAAACATGTTGCCAACAGACAATTACATTAATACATGTTTTGTCTATATTCTTAATGAATATTAGCTGGTTAGTTAAATGATTTGAAATGAAATAAATTTTCAGGGGGTGACTTGATGTATAACCAACCGTATTGTTGATTATAAAGGCTAAAAAGCTCAATAATAATAATATTAATAATAATTTATATTTCATTGTAGATGGATATACAAATTTTTTTCTTGTCGTGCGGGAGTAGGTCTGCAAATGAGCAAGTCAGTTGAGAATAGAACGTAGACAGCCTCTCACACACAATACCACTGTGTTCCCAAGATTCACTGCAGTCATTGAACCCTTATGTTGTTTTAATTGTCTGCCAATTTCCACGTACATTTCATGAGAAAAAGCAGTGGTATCGTCAAAGGATAAACATGAATGTCCTAATAATGAATCAGGAAGTCTTCATTGTAAAAAAAAAAAAAAAATCTACATTCCCAACTCAAAATTTTCTAGTGACTGGTCACATCTAAATTTTTCTTTTTTCTTTTTTTTTTTTTTTTTACGGTGTTGTATATGGCTCAGTCAGTACTTCTACTCCCATATATGAAATACAGGGAATACAATGGAATAGTGGTTTACAATAAGGTTAGTAGTATACAACCCTACCCTAATAGTCAAATAATATTTTTTTTTAATCATACCCTTATTGGGGGCTGAGCCCCCCTAAAATGAAAATCCTAGAAACGCCCCTGATGGTGATGATAACAGCGATGAAGCAAAAGCTGGTCAAAGCAGTGGTTTCATGATAATGGTGAGAATGATGGTGATAATGTGATGATGGTGGTTATATGTTGATGCCTATAATGGTGATAAAAGAGATGAAGATGATGATAATAATACTGATGATAATTGTAATGATGATGATGATGATGGTAATAACAGTGATGGTCCTCTAAATCAACAGTGTTTTATGTTTATGATGTGATTATAGTGGTGATGTATATGATAAAGTGATGATGTTGGTAATAACAGTGCTGGTGGTGATTATGAGTATATAAAGTGGCAATGATGGTGATTACATTTGTGATGGTGATAATAAAAGATATAACAAAGTTTCTACATGAGTTGTGCTTTTCACGCTGTGTGCCATGATGATGAAGATGGTGACAGTGAAGCTGGTGATGACTGCGGTGGTGGTGGTGGTGATGATGATAGTGATATCGGAGGTGTTGATGAAGATGGAGCTGGTGATAAAAGTGGGGGTGATAATAATACTGATGATAATTGTAATGATGATGATGATGATGGTAATAACAGTGATGGTCCTCTAAATCAACAGTGTTTTATGTTTATGATGTGATTATAGTGGTGATGTATATGATAAAGTGATGATGTTGGTAATAACAGTGCTGGTGGTGATTATGAGTATATAAAGTGGCAATGATGGTGATTACATTTGTGATGGTGATAATAAAAGTGTTGATGATGAAGATGCAAGGTGGTCATGGCAGTGGGATTTTCATGATAGTGGTGATAATGTAATGATGGTGATAACAGTGGTGGTGATTATGATGGTGATAAAAAATTATGATGATGATGCTGATTACAGTAATGATGGTGATTACCGTGGTAATGATGAAGCTAAAGCTGGTCAAAGCAGTGGTTTCATGATAATGGTGAGCATGATGGTGATGTGATGATGGTGATAACAGTGGTGGGTGCCTATGATGGTGATAAAAGAGATGATGAATAAGATAATGATGATAACAATAATACTAATGATAATTGTAATGATGATGATGATGATAACAGTGATGGTACTGATGTCCTCTACATCAACAGTGTTTTTATGTTTATGATGGTAATTATAGTGGTGATGATAATATTGATGATGCATATGATAATAGTGGTTGTGATTATGAGTATATAAAGTGGCGAAAATGGAGATGACAGTAGTGATGGTGATGAAAAAAGTGTTGATGATGAAGATGAAAGCTGGTCATAGCAGTGGAGTTCAAATGATAGTGGTGAGCATGCTGGTGATAATGTGATGATGGTGATAACATTGGTGGTGACTGTGATGGTAAAAACAATGATGATGTGATCATAGTGTTTTTTTTTGTGGTGATGGTGATGAACAGCAGTGATCATAATAGTGACAATGTGATGATGTTTGTCATAACGGGTGGTGATTATGATCTGATAACAGTGGTAATAATGACAATGATGCTGTCTGTGGTACTGATGTGACAACAGCAGTGGTGGTGATGATGATGGTGATGATTATATATTACTCTTAATTTGAAGATAATGGTGATTACAGTGTTGGTGACTATGTTGGTGATAACAGTGGCAGAGATGATTAAAACTATGGGGAAAAAATAAGAAGCTGATCCAAGGTGTGTTATCATGAGTTATATTTCCCCTTCACTTTGGTTTACATTACTACACACAATATAAAGCATCTCTACCACTCTTTGAAGAGGAGAGCTGAGAAAAAAATCCATCTAGATCCACAAATAAAGCCAAGATGTCACTGGCCATAAGGTAGGAATGGACTATCCTACTACAACTGGCCCAAGGCTGTTCCACACGACTGAAACCCACATTACCACATCAGTCACTACAGCTACTGTTGTAGTACATTATACATTACAATGCTGTATTACACATTCTACACATACTGAGCTGTCCATATTAAAAAACACTAGATTTTTAACAAGTCTTCCATAAAATAGAGATATTAAAATTATCTAGTGATAATCCAGACACAAAACACTTTCTAGCACCTTTTCAACAGCCTCATCCATATCCCATCAACTGAAGCCTTGAAGTACCAGACAATGAAAACTCACTGACACATTGAACACTGTATATTTCTCAGAAACAGTTGGCTGCCTTCAGCCTGTGAAAGTGGTGGATGACCACAGACAGAACTGTAATAATGGAGGACCAATATACCAGCAGCTAATTTTAGAAAAGGCATCTCATCTACAACTTAATTCCATTTCATGGCATAAGAAGTCTTGTCTCACAACTGCGGCACATAAAGTATTTAACAATACTTCATTAAGTATCACCTTGGAGCAGAAATCTCAGTGAGCAAAGAATAACATTGCAGTAAATCACAAATGGAATGTGGGAAATATACAAAGGGAAGGCAGGGGGAAACTAGATATAGAGATAGACTAGGTAGGAATCTTACATCAAAGAGAGGATACTTTCACTTTCCCAAGGCAAGCCTCCAGCTTAACCTGATGCTTTTCCTTGTGGAGAGAGTTCATTCCTGGTGCAGTGAGAAGAGGGAGAGGGGAAAGAGGGAAAAGAGAGAGAAAACCAGGAAGAACAAGAAACATCACTTTACAGAAAGGCCTAAGTATTTTGGAATTTTTCAGTAAATTAGGGAAGTAAAGTAATAAAAAGCTCACTCTTTAAATCAGAGTTACAAGCCTAGATGTTAAACCACATGCTTTAACAAATTGTCTCATAGTGCTAATTTGGACAGTTCAAAATTTGCTGTGCAACAGTTCTGATGTTTTTAACATTTCTCTGGTGTACTGCTAAATAATAATCAGAATCACGTTTATTGCCAAGTACTATATGTATACACATACGAGGAATTTGTCTTGGTAAATTGGTGCTTGACAAAGACAAAAGAAAAACAAGAATAAATAATATAACAATGAGATAAACAATTGTAAAAAGCTATAGAATAAGAGCAGAAAAAAAATCAGGAAGATAAAAATATAAAATACAAAATAAACATGAACATGAACTCTACATTTGTGCCAGCAATGATTATGATGACAATGATGCTGATAATAATTGTGATGATGATTACAGTGTTTTTATGTTTATGATGGTGATCATAGTGGTGGTGATGATGATACTGATGGTGACAATGATGAACAGTGGTAGTGACCATGATGGTGACAATGCAATAGTTATAACTGGTGGTGATTACAATGGTAATTACAGTGATGATGATGATGATGATGATCCTTGCTAAGAGACTTTATACCCTAGCGGTTAGTCCAACAGAGAGATGATGGATGATATAGCTCACAAATTTGGTTTGAAACTCTCCTGATTTTGTTAATCTTTATCTGCTGCACTGATAAATAAAAGGCCAAATTAAAATAAAATTCAACTGTAAAAAGCCTGCAAGCTTAATTCAATAAATTTAATTTAAAAAAAAAATACAATCTGTAACGTTATATGTAGAGGAAAGGCAGACGAAGACGAAGGTCATCTGCACAAGAGTTTAATAGAATCCATGAAGATGATAATCCATGAAGGCAAAGGGAACACGCAGCAAAACAACATCACAACATCAACAATACCGGACAACCAAAGAGTACACAAGGAGGAACTTAAGTACACAGACAAATGAAAATAATAAACTAGACACAGGTGAACAGAATGAACTAATCAAAGAACAACAGAAACTAGGTCAAGTAAACATGAGGGAAGAAAACAAACTAAAAGTCCTTGTTAGTGACACAATCAGAATGAATTAAAATTGTTTTCTTTGTATTGCAAATTAACATATTCATTAATGCACACTATTTAAAACCCCAATGAAAGCTTATGAAAGCTTGTTGCTTACTTCAGTGTTTTCAAGCTTTCAATCCATGCTTGGCACTTCTGTTTCACTTTCTCTAAACCTGTTGTTTCTTGTATTGGACCTTGTCTAACTGGGTTTGTTGTTTGTTTGGAATGTTGTAAATAAGCAGCAACTTCATGCATGACACAAACAGCAAAATGCGTGGAAGACTCGCAAGTGATAATGTTGCTAAATCCAGAAAAACAGAAATGTGCTGGATCACATTCATTATTTTTATGATGTGTACTTTCATTTCCTTACAGTAAGATATTGTATATCATTATTCCTGAAGGTTGATGAATAAAGGAATATGAATGCAGCCTTAAACCTGACACTTTTATTCCAGTGCCATTCTACACGTGGCCTTGTCCTCCATCACAAGCTCAAGAATCAAAGCAGCTAAACAGACACTGTTCAAAAGAGTGTACATCAGCGCATTAAATGTGCATGCTATCTATAAATGTATCCCCTGGCAATTAGCCTCACAATATCATTTTAATTACAAATTTGAATAAGCAAAAACAGTGAGAGCCAGTGAGTAACTAGCATCGCTTGCAAGATCTTAATTAAGAGCGTGTTTTGATGAATCTATTTTGACAAAAGCATTGATCAGACACTCAGAACGAAAGTACAACCTTGATGTTGAGACTTAAATGATGTTTATTTGTCATTATCTGTCAGCTTTTAAATTCAGTTATTATATATATATATATATATATATATATATATATATATATATATATATATATATATATTTTTTTTTTTTTTTTTTCATCAGTTCTAAGGGTATGACAAACTAGTTCTGAAGGAAATCATCACTATTATTATTGCTCATACTTAAAGGAATGATTTACAGAAAAATTAAAATTTGCTGAAAATGTACTCACTCTTAGGCAATCCAAGATGTAAATGAGTTTGTTCATCAAAACAGAAGGTCGATGAATAAAGGGATATGAATGCAGCCTTAAACCTTAAACCTTTAAATTTTCATTTTTGAGTGAACTATTCCTAGACACCATGGACGTCGGAACCATTGTATGTGGGTGGGACACTTTTGCCGTCTCTAATTCAGCGCATATCTCTGTTAACTTTTTAGAGCACCGTCAGTCAAATTCATTCCACTTAAAGAATGCCCTTATAATGTAAACTCCATTCTTTGTTTTAACTACAGCCTTCATGTCAACATTGCTGCTTCCTCAAATCCATTCCACTTGGCTCATTCAGAGTCCATATAAATTAAACTCCATTCCACGTATTCAGTACTCGCGCCTGCAGCACAACAAGCTAAACAAAGCATCTTGGCATATTGTTGACTAACTGTGTGCTCACATATGTTCATCATCAATGTTCATCATTTTTTCGCCTGTTGCTTTTAAAGGCATCACAGTCTTTGCTGCAGCATTGAATTAGTTACACTATGTTGTTATGACGCTAACAGTTTTCTGCCATTTTTGCTAGGCTAGCTAACTACAGTACATCAATTTCTTTGTTCAAAACAACTTACTAGACTTTTGTTGCTCTGTTAACATTTGGGAAACCTTGCCAGGCATGCGGTAAATGTTTTAGGCTATAAAAGCAATTGTTTAGTTGAAAGGCAGCAGAATACAGAAAAAGGCATCTATAGTAGGCTATCTGTCATGCTAGTATTAACCCTAACTTCATCAATATCTCTTCCTACACCCTTTCCACCATTCTAAATGACAAATAGTCAGCTGTAATTTAGGCATTTATGGATAAGAGATTTTTTTTATTATTATTATTATTTTGTGAACATCAAACTACTGGTAAAAGTATTCATTATAATGTAATTTTCAGGTTCATAAAGAATAATGGCAATAAGAATATGAAATAATTGCAAAATGGTATCACGTTGTGATAATAATATTATCATAATAATATTACTGCTATATAATATTATCAGTAAATTATTATCAGAGTCATGCCCACATACAATCAAATTTATATAAGCTCTAACATGTATAGTATCACAACAATGGAGAGCCTTTCAATCAGCCACAGGATTTAATCAGACGAGATAATGGAGCGATCTCTTTTTGATTGCTATAGTTATCCCTTCACAGTAAGAGGTTAGAATTACGAGAAAATTCCCCTACGTCACAGTATTCCCTAGTCATTCACAGAGACCCAGAAATAGAGCGGGGGTTAAGTGTGCCATCTGGGAGTAATTAATACTTAATTAGTGTGTGAGGTGTTGAATACTCGTTAGGGGGGACATTTGGGAGCACCTTCCATCTCCTAAAAATATCCTGTGTTCTGCCAAAACTGACTATGCGCAAACAGCCTTGGAGCCTCTCGCTGACATTTAAACACGTGAAGTGTCCACAAGAAAACTGAATCATTTGTTTTCAGCACCTCATATAGTATTCAGTTTCATCAAATAAATGCTGTTTTTCCATTTCATAAATTAAAGCATCCAATTTACTATTCATTACCTACACTCCTTGACACGTGCAAAGCATTTGACGAGTCAAATTAATTAATGTTCATATGTTCAAAACAGACCCAAGCCATCACAGATAAGTCACGGCATGTTTGGAAAATGTTAGGCAACTGGAATGATACATTAATGAGTTTTTTTTTAATGATATCATTTCATTAGAGTATATTAAAGTGTCTGTTTTGTAGATTTTATTCACTAAGTACAAATGTTTGAGTAATTTCACTTGTTGCTGGTGTCAACATAAAAACAAAAGCATGCTGAAGCTATGAGTGCTCATGTCATGTAAAGAGCAGTTGTTCTCTGAAGAAACCAGTTTCAAGTCTAACCTGGGGGGTATTCCAGAGAGCAGGTCATGTGACATACCCAGGATATGTTTGAAGTTACACGGATAAACGCAGCTTTCGGTTCCAAAAACGGAGGTAACTTTCAGGGTATGTACTGTAGCCATAGTAACTCACTCCCTAAATATAACATGCTCCGGAATAATTAAGATTTACCAAAGAATCTTCCACAGTGAATGGTTGCCATCAGAATAAGGGTCCAAACAGCTGATAATAATATAATTATAATTCTTATTTTGTTATCTACTGAGATAGATGAACAGACAATAAATTACAGAGACAATATATAAAAAATATACAATATAGTACAAGAATAAAAAGAAAAGCAATATGCAATAAGGGACAAAACAACGAAGAATAGCAAAAATAAAAATAGCTGAAAAAAAGCTGCAAGTTTGTAAGAAACAAATCCATTAAGACATTTAAACTTTAGACAATTTGCAAGTGCAAGCTCAAAAATGTATTAAAGGGGTCATATGATGCTTTTTTTTTAGATCATTATTTTGTGTATTTGGTGTAACAGAATATGTTGACATGCTTAAATGTTCAAAAAAAAACATTATTTTTCAAATGCTGTACATTATTGTAGTCCTCTATGCCCTGCCTCTTTCAAACGTGTCATTTTCTACAAAGTCCCTCCTTCTGACAAGCGCAGTCTGCTCTGATTGGCCAACTGACCCAGTGCATTGTGATTGGCCGAACACCACAAGCACTCCTTGGAAATGTAACGCCCCTTTCCATAATCGTGAGCTTCCTCTTTCAAAATAAATGTAAAATTAATAATGTCCTTAGTGTTACCATCAGGTCAAGCCCGAAAGGGGAACAGAGTCGCGTGACAGACACAGTGATGAAGTTCATATGTGTTTGCAGTACACAAGCCACAGACAGTTAAGACAGCTGATTCCACTGTGTGACCCTCTCTCTCTCTCACACACACACACACACACACACACACACACACACACACACTCGCACGCGCACACATACACGACGTGCAAAACTCTGCATTTGAACAGTCAATAGCAAATACTTAAACTAATAACAAAACATGCTTACAGTAGCTGATTCAGGAGAACCAGATTGTCGAAGGCAAAATCAGAATTACCTCCTCTCATAGGTTCACGAAACGGTCGTCCATAAAATGCGTTGCTGTTCTGTTGTAAGTAATCTTAAAGATTCCTAAATGCATCTACTTTTGGAAGGCCAAATAAAGTGCTTTTGCTTTCACCTAGATACACACAGCATCTCCCTGACAAACAACAACTGATGTACAAACCGTATATATCCAATGTATTCAGTGGTGAGCAAGTGATGCAATGCTAAATGGCGTAATAATGCTAAGTGATGTAATGCAAGATTATAGGAAGCTGGGAAGTCTGTGCAATGGATATGAATGAAGAATACTTTGTCAAATCAAATCCTTTCAGTAACATTGTCCAGTTATTTTAAAGTCCTTGCTTTTGACACCACAATATCGGGTTACATGAGAGGCAGAAAACATCATTAAGTAACTTTATGTGCGATCGCTTCATTGCGAAAGCAAAGGCGTTCTGCACTTCCATCAGTTTCCCGGGCCTTCGCGTAACCCCTCCATTCATCTCTCATTTCAAAGAGGGAAAAAAATCACACGGCTTAAGACAGCTTTTAGCCTCTCTGTTTCAACAGCTGTGTGCCTCTGCATCTGTTAGGCTACACGTTTCGGGTTTTCTCGCCGCTCTTTTGGTTTTCCTTTCTTTTACTGCCAAGAGTAAAAATCCCTTTCATAAAAAGCCGCAGGCGAGCAGCTACCTCCGCTGGTGAGAGACACTTAGTAAAACAATACAAGACAACCTTTTATTATCGCAGTACCTCATTACTTTTTAACGAGGATAATCCTAACATGCTACTACTCATGAATAATTTAAGGAGGAGAGCTCACCCTGGAGTGACAGGAGAACAGGAGGGAAAGTTTATGACTTCAGCTGCGGCACTTATAATTAAGATCGCTTCATGAAAAGTACCTTTTAATTGCACCATCATTGATCCACGGGAAAGGTGAGGCAAAAGCCTTTGATAACTAGTTAATAACACAGTGACATGAACACGAGTATCGTCAGCCACAGCGCGTGCCCTTTATAGTGCTCTTTGAATTGGCGGTGAAATGGAAATCACACTGATAACTCTTTCTTTTAGTCATCTGTCATAACGGACGGTTACAGCATACAGAAGTGTCTGAGTTCACCTCACACTCATTAAAATCCAATACAAAACAATTACTGTTTCACTGACTAGATTTAGCTGTAAATTACATTGTAAATGGATGAGATTATGAAGGTAAAGGTCTGGAGGGGAAAATGCTTGTTTATCGACTGCGTTGTCATCATCTCAGAAGGAATTCGGAGCCTAAAAGTGATTTTGTGATGATTTTGGAGTGCTGATTGAAACCTTTGCAACCCTGAATACAGAAGATGTTGTTTTCATAAATAACTTAAAGGCCCGATGGCTCTGAAACCAATGAGTCATCAGGTGAGTAGAGATATTAGGGTGAATGTGTTAAGTGAGGACATGAGGATGAAAGGAAACATTAGCGCTGTGTTGAGAGTGGAAAGCCTTGGGCTGGATGCTGTGTTTCGAAGAACTGCTTCCCGCTGCTGGTTTGGACACATTAACTAGCGTCCCAGCTGCATATAAGAACATTTGCTGTCTTTCTAAAGCTGTATTCACACTGCAAAGGTGGCACAGAAGCTGCATCTGAATTGGCATATACTATAAAAAAAACGTGATTAATGGGTCTAGGGCTGCCTCCTAATAGTCCACTAAACGTTAGTTGACAATTAAGACGACTGGTGGATAACTCAACAGGAAGTAGCAAAGTCAAACCATTAACATGGCTGCTATATATTTACTTATTCTTTTTTATATAATGTAGCATATAGTGCCGGTCTACTTGACAACCACCCCCTGGCTGAGTACCGCATACAGTAACACCTTTATTTTTGTATTTGTATGCTGTTTTAGGTGAATATTATGACCCAGGTTTAGTACAAAGCTTTGCTTACAAACTTAATAAGTTAGCAATTACATGTTACATTGCAACCATGTAAACATTTAGATTTCTAGTATTAGATAAACAGTAGGCGAAAAATACAACCTACTACTTCCGAATGGTAGTGAAGTGATGCAAATGAGGCTGGTAGATGACATGATAGAAACAACATGGCAAGAAATGTCAGCTGTTTTGGAACATCAAGAGAAGACATTGTGCTCATGTCCCACAGCCCTCTGAAAATGCAGAGCAGTAGATATGATGACACATTAAATTAATATCATAAATGTGTGACTGTAGTCAACTAATGGCTTAAATGAATGACTAATAGGAAAATCTTTGGTCGAGGCAGCCTAAATGGGTCACAGTCAGAACCGTATTAAACTCCAGTGAATCACAATTGCAGGAAACAATGTATCGCATGCTTGATATGTCATGACAACCAGTTTAACGCAGCTCTAATGTTTGTGTTTGTTCACATTTTTGAAAATGACGAAGAACCACTTTGTGTAGTTGAAAAGACGGTCTAATTCACACATTTGATTCTGAACCTCTTGGCGCACAAGTCAAATAGAATTCAAACGTCTATGAGAAGGTAAAGACAACCACTCCTCCAAAAATGGAGAAGAAGAAAGGTGAAATCATGAGACACATTGCCTGCTTTCAAACAGAGCCAATTTGTTAAAGTGAAGCATGCTAGTTATTTGGAACAAATCTGCTTCCTCTCTGAGGAACACAGGCCAAGCACAAGGCAATTTCCTTCTGGATTCATGCATTCCTAATTTAGTTAAACTTTTTATTATACACTTATTTGATAATATAATGTAGGGTTAAGGTTGCTGGACAAATTACTCTTTTAATTTTAGCATTATTACAGTTTGGAACTTGACAACATTGTCTAATAATGACAAATTAATTATTGAAAACCAAAGTGCGCTACCATTGAAAATGTTGGCACATCTACTCTTTGTGTGAGTATTTTCCATATTGTAGAATGCATGGAAGTAACTATCAAATAAATGGAAGGTGCGTCCTGGAATGATTTTAAATCAGTGTTGAAGGTGTTCATAACAGTGTTATTTTACTATCATTAAAGACGATTGTAGTGTTTATTAATATTTTTAATTAGTTTTTATTTTTACATTTTCTGTTTTCATTTTAATGTCATAATTTTGTCATTTTTAATCAGTTTTTTATTGATTTTTATTTGCGTTTCAGTTTTTTAGTACATCACGTTAAACTAAAGAAAAATTAGAAGTTTTTGATAAAAAAAAATTTGAAAGGTTTTTATATAATTTTTATTTTGTTTCAATTAACATTTATTTAAAGTAACAAATCTTTTTTTATGTTTTAATTTTTGTTTACTACAGTATAACAACCCAGGTTCATATGGAGGTTGGAAACTTGACTGCTTTTCCAACACTATCTTCTCCTTTTTTTACCCATTAAAAAAATAAATAAAAAAATAAACAAATAAAGTTTTGTGGGACATTCATGCAGGCGTAATTTATGAATGTCTACCAAGCAATTTATAAGCAAAAGCCTTTCTGAGATTATAAGGAACATAAATTCATACAACATTAGAAGTTTCCATCCATTTGGCACTTGACTTATAAGACACCATAATGCAGCTTTGCAAGATGACAAAGTGTTTTCATGCCAATATATTAAATTAACTTAAATGTGTTATTATAAGGCACTTTGGGAAGGGGTACAATAAGGCAAAGTCCACAGAGAGCCACTCATCACCATCTAGCACACGACTATCTTTGGCCTGATAAAACATTTGAGCGACTCATTGGAGCGTGACTTTCCCTTGAGGCACCAAGAGTCCCCAGTGTGGAATGAGACCATTAAAATAATCAAATTACGGCCACTACGGAAAAAAATCACCAATGCCTAAAGTTGTTTAAGAGTATTATAAATAATGGCACTAATGCTGCTGAGAAGCAGAGTCATTTAGAGAGCTTAAACAGACCTTGAGCGCTCCACACTTCACAATAATAGACACGATTCAATCGTTCCAATACTAATACAACCATATCCTCATAAAAAGTTTTCAGCACATGGCAAAGACAAATGCACAAAGTCACATTTTGAAGGTCAGTACTTGCCTGTTTACGTGCTTGACTTTGATTGCTCGGTTCAAAATGATTAAAGCATGTCTTTCTGGCTGACTAAATAAATATCTTTGCCAAATTATAACGGCAAAGTTTTGTTCATGCAAAATAAACATCTTAACTTTAATTACGGATTGTTTAATTTCCCTTTCCTTCAGCACCTATAAAAAATATCTCCTTTGAGGCAGTCTGTTATGAAAATGCCGTTTAATTTAAAGGAGAATTAATACAGCAGTAATTACTTTATCCTCTCATCTGATGATCTTTATTGTTGGCTAAAAAAAAAAACAATATTTCATTTCCCAAGGGAGTCTGAAAATAAGACTGTATTTCCCCTGCCTCCTCATCAACTTTACTTCAGCAACGTGAAGACGAGCAGAAATTGTTCTCATTTGAACCAATAATCTCCTTGTCAATGCCACTTATCAAAAAGCTTCCAAATTAATTACGGCAAATGCACATTTTTTTGCATTTGATCTGTGAAACTGCAAGCGTGCCATCAGTTAGGAACGGCTCTGCAGCGATTACAGTTGATTTTATTTTCTTTAATGAATCTAATGTTGCCTTTTCTCTTCCATCCTTTTGGTTAATTGGATTATAATGTCTGTCTGATTCAATGTTTGGGAAAAATGAAAGACGTCTTTGCGCTCATATCTATAATGAAAGTTTTCTCTTGGTCCCTGAAGATTAAACCAACTTCTTTATTTGTTCAAATCTCACTCTTGACACAGAATGATAGGAAATGAAAGGGTGACAAGTGATTACTGAAGCATACATTCATTCTCTTCTGCTTTGATAGTGCAAAGTCTGCAAAAATAATGAGGTCAGGGGGTGGGGGAACAAAAATAAAGACATTAAAAAATAAATAAATAAAGACTCAATTTGCAGTGACTCATTTTGAGATGTTGTCCAAAATGATCCGTCTGCCCTAAATATAGAGGGATGTGAGAACAGTGCAATGGTATGTAAGTCACTGTGGCAGAAATTGGGAAAACATGCTAAATTCTCAACACATCTGCACCAGCCAGTCAGTGTCATCGCTGTACAATGTGATGTTTTGGTGGACAGTTGAACATCTGTGCATTAAAGGCTTGTTAACATTGTTTTTATAAATGTAAGACTAAACAGTTCTCGATTTCTTTAACTTCCTCTGTTGACAGTAGAACAGAAAATTTTAGTTGTTGTAGTAATGATTATATTATTATTATTAATCATAAACAGTTCAATAACAGAGGGTTATGAGAAATGCTATTGCTAATGAAAATAGTGATTCGCTTGATAGTGAAAGCTCAGAATTGGAAATTGCTGTTTTTAAAGACTTTAATGCCAATTTGAGAACTCATGTGTCAAAATCTAGCTGTCAGTCACTGATTCCAAAAAGTGTACATAGTAAAAGGTATTGCAGTCAGGAGCAGGAAATAATGTTGACAATATGAGCGCTACAGTCTATTCACTTTCTCCACAGGGAAATTGTTTTTTTAACAATAACGGTTAAATACAGACCTGTTGTGAGCTCAGAGGTTGTTACTTAATTGTATACGGTTTTGTTGAAGCCATCTGTTCGCGTTAATTCAACTTCTTTTTAAAAAAATATCTTTTAATAGCAGAATTCCACCAATCAGAGAGCAAAGCGCACCAAGCGAGCTCTTTAGCTCCAACCATTCCCATATAGCAACGCAAATGACATAAAAAACTGTAAAAATGAGCCCTGCTAAACACTAAAGTCACTAAAGTGTTGTGGAGTGAAGGGGTGTGGATCACAGTGATACAGCTCCCACCAGGTCATGCTAGTTCACTGAAACTTCTACAACTTAGCAAAACAAGCACTATACAAACAAAACTTGACTTGAACATGGACCAGACTTCATGCCGATAGTGGAGTCTGACTGTGTTGCACTACTTTAGTGGTCGTCATTGTCGAAGTGATTCCTCTTTGTCAACATCCTTAAGTGAGGAAGTGAGTTCTTCTAGTTATTCAAAAGTACTTCAGGCTTCCCGTCAGATGTGCTGGAAGTGTCTTACCTGATGAAAGCAGAGAAAAGAAAGGAAATACACGCAGTCTAAAACATTTTTCCTGTCTGAGACAACCCGAAGACAAGAAAGAGAGGAAGATTGCATTTAGTCGTACTACTAGACAACAGCAGTGAGAGACAAACCTCTTCCATTTTTCACTGTCAAAAAGACCTGATTCAGGCCATATAGACAAAAGTGAATACAGCGCTGTAAGGATCTAACAGTGTATTGTGTTAAACAGAGAGAATCAGAGAAGTGACACTGTGTGTGCGTATGAATGTATGAAGGTGGTTTGAAGCACCAGGAGGTGTTTCATAATGAGCAGGGCAGCTGAGGAAACTGCTGCGTCCTGTGAAGGAATTAGATGCGTGAGGCATCGGAGCGGCACAGTACTGTCATTAACACACTTCCAAAATCACCATTTTTACTGTATTAGTACCCTTTAGTTACACACGCATATTTTCTCTTTGTTCCGACTATACGAACAGAAGAGCAAGGAGCGAACGACTTGTCAGTTCCGCAGCAATTTCAGAACCATTTCTAGAGAAATTATGCTAATAGGGTGTAGCCGCTAGCAAGCGTATAACTATTCCATCCGAACCCAGTATGAAATAAATGACATCCTTACAAAGGGCCTACTGAAGAACGAAACACCAGGGTCTGAAATTCAAGGCAGAATCAGCCTGGTTTGAAATAACGAAGGCCATTTGCGTTTCATCTTGCCATCCCCTGCTGCTTCCCACCAGGCGAGTTTTATAATTTGGTTGGAAATAACATTAGTATTTATTTATTGTTTCCTTGCTGACCACTTGTTAACATAGATGTGTACTGCTGCTGCTGGCTGCATGCTCACACACATTAAACACCTGTTTATAAATTGTGCTTTTAGCTCCTGCGTCTTTAAAGGTGCACAGAGGTACGTCCATGTACACACACACACACATACACTGCTGAGATGACTGTGGGAAACGGGTGGGAGTCCTTGTGCTCCACTAAGTGGAAAACTCGATCTTCTTACCTCAGCAGCTTCATACAAGGGAGAGCAGAGGACATATGTGCCGGAGAGAGGTCTTATGTTGTTGATTAGCAGTTTGCTTGGGAAAAGCTAGCAGACTTCTCTTAATAAAACATCAAGCTCTCACTGAAACTGGTGCACGGCCAGCATTCGCTGGGAACGTTTATATGGTCAGTGAATCCACTATGAATCACTTTTGTCCAGCTGTGTGTCATTACAAAGACTTTGGTCTTTATTTATTCTGCAGTTTCAGCTTTGAGGATGTTAAAATGATTCTGCTTGACAGTACATTCAAAAGTAATGGATTTAAAAGCAGCTTATTAAATAAAAAATGAAACTGAAAGATTAAATTAATAATTTATTCACCCTGATGCTGTTCTGAATCCATAATACCAGGGCTCTCAAGTTTTATTGAAAGTTCAGAGTGTAATTACATCTGTTTGGGGAGGAGCCACCCAAATCTCTCACATTTTTGCTAGCATTTTACCTATTGTTCATAATTGACCAGCACAAATAGAATTGGTAAAGAGAGAGAGAGAGAGAGCTTATGAATAGTGTTTTGTGTTGAAAGTGTTTGTTGCAACTTTTGATGCCTTGATGACAGGGCTAAGGGGCTCTCACTTAAAGCACTGTGCCTCAAGGCCCACCATTTTCACCATCATGATGGATGATAGCGTTCCAGCCAAATTGTTTCTAGTTTTGGTTTTGTTCAAACGCACCATGGAGAACACTCTCTTTACATCTGCATTCGAGTGGGGAAGCCACAGTGCTTTAAGTGGGAGCCCCCTACCCCTGTCTTCAAGGCATCAAAATGTACAACAAACACTTACAACATAAAACACCATTCATAAGCTGAAATGTGTACTCTCTCTCTCTCTCTCTCTCTCTCTCTCTCTCTCTCTCTCATACACACACACACACACACACACACACACACAGCTTGACACACATGCTCAGGACAAGTTCCGCAATCCTACTGTATGTGTACACTTGAGCACTAGCTGTTCAGTTGGCTTTTTTGGTTAGTGAGTTTCTGACTGCATCAATAATAATTTAGTACAAGTTTGGCTATATTCCCCAACAGCTTTCACTATTTTTGATCACTGGCAAGTAATTTATTCCAGGAATCCTAAATGCTTAAAAAAAATGAAGTGGTTGCCTACAGCATTGATCGGATCTTGCTATTCCAACTTCCACTCCATGTGTGTATGCATCCGTGTTGCCTAGTAACGAACATGCTTGCAACGGGATCAGGTAAATTACATGAAAACAACAAATTCTAATTTCTGATTGACTGGTAGGTGGCATTTAACTCTAGAACTCAAGACAGCTATGAACTCGGCAGAGAACTTCCCTCCATATGCCTGCACTTCCTCCATTCATGGTATATAGTGTGACATGTTATCCCTTACTTCTTAGCATGTGCCATGTGAGCGTGTGAACTGGTTGAAATTCGTGTGTCTCACGGTGAATGTGTGAGACTTGAGAGCCCTGATCCATAGTTCTAACTTTACATGTTTGGCATTCGCTTTAATTCAAAGAAATTTCAAGGTACATATATATCAGCTCATGCTTTGGGAATAAAAGCCATAACCTTTGAGTTGCTAGAGCTATGCAGGAATTTTCCCTATGGAACTCAGAAGGAGGAGTTTTTCTTTTCTAAAAAACAAAAAACACCATATACTCAACTTGTGCCTGTATTTCAAATCCTCCTATAGCTTTGTGTGAGGAAAAGGACAAAATTTAAACTATTATTTGCTAAAAATCGTCCCATTTGTTATAGCTCTCGATGCTAATTTGCAATCAGGATCTAATGTATTGCATCCGGTTAGATGTAAAGAAAGCCACCATGATGATGTCAGTTGAGTTGCTGCAAGTGGCGTTTTTGCCTTGATGACACATCTAAAAAGAAAGCTGACATTTGTGCCAGAAGATTTTTTTATTATTATTATTATTTATTTATTAATTTTTTTTTTTTTTTTTTAGCTTATTTCCATTCAAGAATATTTCCTATAACTTAAAAGCAGGAGGATTTGCTGCAAACAATATCAAGGTCATGGGTTCGAGAAAGCAAGATCTGAAATCCGAAATCTGAAAAAAAGTTGCTTTGGTTAAAGCGACCACAAAATGCATAAAATTGTAAATGTAAAAAATAAAAAAATAAATAAAATATTTAGTCTCCTGCACTGACCACTTCAAACAAGTAACACAGATACAGTGCATATGTTTGTATGATGTAAAACGTATGTAAACTTGCCACTGCGCATGGTGCAAGGTATTTCTGAATCTAACTGAGAAAATAATCAGATTCAAAGGATTTTAAAATATATTTATATATATATATATATATATATATATATATATATATATATATATATATATATATATATATTTTTTTTTTTTTTTTTTTTTTTTTTTCTGTTGATCTGATTATTACAGGTCTACACCAACCCCTTTGATACAAATTTCATCCAGATCAAGATTTGCCAGACTGACTGAGGTGTTTGCATGAAGGCTTTTCAGTCCATCAGTCTGATTATAAACATGTTAGTAGCTGCATTTATTTGCACCCAAATAATCTAAAACCTGATGTGATTTTTTTAATTAAACTCAGCGTCACCAGTCCCCATTCACTCCTACTTTATGGAAAAGATCAGCCAGGATGTTCGGCAAAATAACTCCTTTTGTGTTTCAGAAAGAAAACCATAAAGGTTCAGGTCAAGACGACATTCATGTGAGTAAATAATGACAGAGTAACAGTCGTGGTGACTTGGCTGTGTTCCATCAACACCATTACCACCTTCTCTAAAAGTCAAGACGAGTTATCATAGACATCACCCTCTTCTCTCCTCTCAGTATGACCTTTCTGTGCTTCTCTATGTCCATTTTTTCCTCTTTTTTTCTTTTGCACCCTCTCTCTTTGTCTGGCCAGCTTAAGTTTAGTAGTCTAGGAATTCCTCATAATGATATCAACTAGCAGTCTTCCTCATGTACATCCAATCTTCTCTCCATCTCAGCGTTTGTGTGTGTGACTCATTCAGGGAGTCCGGATGCAGGTATGAAAATGTTTATGCAGCACAATAACTTTCCTCTTATTGCATTGAGTGTTCTCCAACACCTGAGATCCATAAACCTCCACCGTCATCACTCATTACCCATCACTCTCACACATTCTTAAAGCTGAAGTGTGGATTTTGTTTTTTTACGATGTTAAAATTCCTTTTCCTATCCCAGTTTAATATACGTCACACGAATTCATAAAAGTGGCAGCTTATAATAAACCCTTGTAAATATATCGTACCTGATGTTGATATTAAAATAGCCAGTCAGAAGTTTTTTGCGATTTGGCTCTTCTTAGTTAATTTTATTGTATTTCTCTTTCATCTGAAAAAAGTTGAATATATTTGAAAAGTTGAAATATTAAACATGACTTTCAATATTTAAATATGGACTTTGAACTTAAAAAGTCCAAAAAGCCTATATGACGAAATTTCATTCCTAAAAAATACTTACCGTTGGTGTTTCCCAACCTTGCTCCTGTCGGCACACCAACACTGCACATTTTCAGACATTTTCGAATCAAACATACCTGATTCAACTCATGAGACTCTATAACCTGATATTGATTGGTCAGGTAAGGGAGACATCCAAAATGTGCGCTGTTAGTGTGCCTCCTGGAACAAGGTTTGGAAACACTGGTGTAGCTTGATCTGGGCTGGTTCCTGAAAGGTTGCCGGTTCAAGTCTTTTAATGATGATCTATCAACAATGTGATACTGGCACGGCAATTAACCCCAGGTCGCCCCTTTGTAATAAGTCTACTGTAACACATTTAGGATACAACTGACAAGTAACTGTAGACTATCTACCACACAAGAGGACTGATGCCGTGCTTCACAACAATGTTAAGTCAGTCATCAGCTTTCAACATCTTATGTCAAGTTCATGACCATGACTAATTAACATTTTCTAGGACTTATTAAGGAGTCTTCAAATAAAGTGTTGCCTTGGAAACAATAACATCACAGGCATGTCATGCCTTTATAATAGCTGAGACTATGTGATTATGAGTGTCAGGGTCCTCTATACAATGGGTGGATCAGTGCCACACTCCGACAATCAGAATTATTACAGCAGAATGACAAGCCACAGTACTGCCATTCAGGACTGTCGAAAGTAGTTATTTCGCCTTGAACCCCTTGTGAGCAAGTTTATATATAGTACAACACATATGTGACATGTTACAGAAGGGGAACGGTAATTAGTGAACAATGAAGTGAGTGACTGTCTCGTTCACTGGTCAGATGACAAGCGTTGTTTAGCGAGACAGACTGAGATCTGTACGGACGCTTGAGGAGTGATGGTTTTGGGACTTAAGTGTCACATAGAGAAGATAAGACTCATGGGATCTGACACACTCTCAGAAAAAATGTACCTACAAAAAACATAACTATTGGACACAATTCATTCATTACAGTGATTTGTGTGTGTGTGTGTGTGTGTGTGTGTGTGTGTGTGTGTGTCTGTGTGTGTGTGTGTGTGTGTGTGTGTGTGTGTGTGTGTGTGTGTGTGTGTGTGTGTGTGTGTGTGTGTGTGTGTGTGTGCGTGTGTGTGTGTGTGTGTGTTTCCAGACACATGCACAGGAATCCATGGCTCATTATCACCTGCTCATTGTAGTGTGAGTGTGTGCAAGTGTGTGTGTGCCGGGAAGGTAATTTGAGAATGCATGAAGTGTTTTAGGACTGCATCTGTGATTTGTTTCTCTAAACTGAGTTTACTGCTTGCTAATCGATACCATTGTGTTGGAGCTCTCTGCATAACAATATAGTCTCCTTTCCTAATCACGAAACACTTATACATCTCCTCCCTCTAGTGTAAAAATATGAGCATTCATCACACTCAAGATGTTTGCCATTTCGCCATCCGCTCGCAGTTCCTGCAAATACCGCATTCAACCTCCCGAACAGCCCGAGAGCCCCCAATCACCAGCCCCGCACTTCTATTCAAACCACACCTGCATAATTGCCACATCTGACCTTTTCCAACCTGTCTCAGGCAAGCGCGAATGCACAACTGAGCGGCGGTATAAATAGCAGCTCATTTCATGCTGCTGAGGCATAAAACAAAGCTTGATTTTCATACCCACTTCATCTCACCAACTCTGAACCGAGCCACCAGGGCCTGTTTTCTGTAATGATACAGACCCAAGCCGACGGCACAGCCAGCAAAGAGTCACCGGATGTTAAAAGATGGTGTAAATACGACCTTGTTGTCGTTACGTTGTCAAACTGCTTGGATTGCGGAATCAATCCAACGGCATAATTCGATTCTAGCCAACCCTTGTGAATTGGTAATAGCTCTCTGGATGACTAACTTCAATTACTGACAGCCATTCTCTAAGTAGGGTAGGGGGAAAAAGTTTTGATATTGAAAGCAGCTCATAGGCTTAATCCATAATTATCCTTAAAGCTCTCCTCTGTCTAGCAGCTGCTGTGCATGTGCATTTCTTTAGCATGTGAGCGAGCATTAGAACACAGATTTACAAACAATGCACACAAAACAACTTGCAACGCACATGAGTCGTATCTTCTTAACCAGCTTGTCGCATACCATACATCACAGCTAAAAGGCATCTCGGTGCATTCTAAAAACATGACCCCGATGTGTTGCGGATTATGCTTTTGTGTTCTTGAGGCACGATTACAGACGCTTGCGTTTTTGATCTCATTACAACAGATTTACAGGATGTTTTATAAGCTTAATAATTCATTGGATCAGATTTGATCATTCTGAGGAAGCTCATTCCTTTGAGAAGGGCTTTCCACATGTGTGACTGCTTGATATAAATCTGCTTGGTGTCTGCTGTGACGGGAAACACAGAAACAAGGACAGAAACGGTGTTGGCCTAACACAAGAGGATCCTTTTTAACGCACCACAGACAGCTGCGATAAAATGAGACAGAAAGGACATCTTTTCATGTGAAATAGAAAACGCAAGGAAACGAATCTTACACAATCACTGAACACAGAAAACTAGAGTAAGAGAATTCTTGAAACTCGGTACTGAAGTAGAAGAGTGTGGGTGGACGGGGGTGGGTGTTAATAGGGAATTAATGAGAGAAGAGCACACTGGATGAAGGGATGAACATGGAGATATGAAGGAAAGATGCAGGATTAGTCGAGAGTGGGGTTGTTTTATGTGGGAGGGATTCTCCTGTTAGAAAAGTAATGGGATAGGGATCTCCCTGGAAACTAGAGCCCACACACAATGCCTTAGACTTGCAATTCTGCTGTGGACAAGTAGGAGCACTAAAGCTGTTGTGCTTACGTTTAAGGTGAGAGCTTTGTTGAAGAAGTGTTCAACTACCTGACATGAATGAATGATCTTTCTAAAAGATCAGATTGACAATTTTCATCCACTGGTGGGCTCTTTAGATTGAGTCATTAACCGACTGCCAAGAAGAACACCCTAACAACTGCATAAAACACCTTAAAACTGCTCAGAACACCCAGCAACTGCTATATATAACAACTGCATAGAACACCCTAACATCTGACCAGAACACCCTAACAACTGCACAGTACAACCAGAATATGCTATATAACAATGGTCCAGAAAACCCTACCGATTACATAAAACACCTTAAAAATTGCCCAGAACACCAGCAGCTGTATAACAGCTGCATAGAACACCCCTTTACATCTGACCAGAACACCCTAACAACTGCACAGTACACCGAGAATATGCTATATAACAATGGTCCAGAAAACCCTAACAACTACGTAAAACACCTTAAAAACTGCCCAGAACACCCAGCAGCTGTATAACAGCTGCATAGAACACCCCTTTACATCTGTCCAGAAAACCCTAACAACTGCATAAAACACTTAAAAACTGCCCAGAACACCCAGCAATTGCTACATACTGTATAACAACTGTATAGAACACCCTAACAACTAGAACACCCTAGAAACTGCCCAGAATACTTAATGCAATTAACCCATCCAGGTGCACACGCACAGCAGTGAGTAGTGAACACACACACAATGTGAACACACACCTGGAGCAGTTGGGAGTTTGGTGCCTTGCTCAGGGGTCTCCCCTCAGTGGTGGTATTGAGGGTAGAAGAGAGTGCTGGTCATTCTCTCGCCCCACCTACAGTCCCTGCCATTACAGAGACTTAAACGTGCGACCTTAGGGTTACAGGTCCGACTCTCTAACCATTAGGCTACGATTGCCCCCAGAACACCTAGTAACCTTCCAGACCATCCAAGCAGCCACCCAAAACACCTTAGCAACTGCACAGCAACACTGTAGTAGAAGGTTGTGTATGGTCAGGCACCACTCCCAGTTTTTTATTCAAGTTCTACATGTGTAATTGAATATTTATGTGATATTAGAAGCATGCATAAGCCTTTGAGTAATATACATACATTTATCAACCTACAGTATTAGCAGCAGGAACTGACTGAATGTAAATGCACATTATTACCATTTTAAACCCCGGGAAGTACACTGAGAATTTATATCAGGCACTAAAGTGTTGCATGATGCAGATGTTGGTGAAATGTCCATGGAACAGAGCTTTATATCAAATAAGAAAACCAATGTATTTATTTGCTTTATGCTTCCACCTTTCATTTGTTTCAAAGGTCAAAACATCTGATTACCATTCACGTGAACGGGTGCATGTGGACAGATGAAGTTTTAATTAATAGTATATATATATATGTGTGTGTGTGTGTGTGTGTGTGTGTGTGTGTGTGTGTGTGTGTGTATATATATATACATACACATATATATATATACATATATTAATATATATATATATATATATATATATATATATATATATATATATATACATACACATATATATATACATATATTAATATATATATATATATATATATATATATATATATATATAAACAATTTAAAATTTACAACATTACTATTTTTACTGTTTTTTTATCAAATAAATGTAGCCTTAGTAAATATATAGAGAGACTACTTTCAAAAACATTAATAAGAAATAAATAAATAAATAAATAAATAAAAACCTAATAATTCTGAAGTGTGTAATATTGGCTGTTTTCAGACAGGTTTCCCTCCAAACAGATAGTCCTGGCTCAAACTTGCACCATTAGTTGAGTCCATTACATATTATTTCATGCCCATTAGATATTATTTTAGGGCCTTTAAACAGTGCATTGGAGAGCAATTGGACATCTTTAGGGACAAAGGGGAAGAGTAATGGAAAAGTACCCCCGCGCTGGAATGTCAAAGTGCAGCCCTCAAGCCCAAACACAATATATATATATATATATATATATATATATATATATATATATATATATATATATATATATATATATATATATATATATATATAGGCCTAAATGTAAGATTTATGTATTATATGCATATATATTTTTTTCTATTTGCATCCATTTGTTTTTATTTAAATAATCATATTTTTTAAATTAATTAATTCAAATTGCTTAGAATCAGCATAAATCTGATCATTGCGAACTCAATTAAATTGAATGAATTAAAAAGTATGACCATATATAATATAATATGACTGTAGCTGTGGAACAAACAGTACAACTTGTTACAATCTGCATCAAATTTGACTGACTGATGATAAATATATACTGTACACCTGGTTAGTGTTATTATAAAACTCATTAAATGTATTAGTGCTATTACAGATATGTCACTTATTTCTTATTTATGTATGACTGACAAATATGGACCACATTAAGATTATTAGTTAGTTTAAATGTCAAAACTGTGTAATCAACATGATGGAAATTTGACAGGCAATTCAAATTGATAAGTCTTAAATTTAGGTCTAATGCCCCCTAAAGCATTTATGCTTTTTATGTGAATCAGCCTATAAAAGGTTTACTTATAATTGAATATTAAACTGGGATAGAAGCATTTAAACACTGACAATGTGGCATTACTTCTTACATGTATAATACAACAGCATGTGTACCTGAGTAGAGCAAGTTTCTGGCATTTGTAAAATAAAGTTGCACAGCTGACAATCTAAGGAAGCGACACAGCGCTCATCACAGCAACAAGTCCTCAAGTCTCGCACTCAAGAGCTAAGCGTGCCGTGCTTCTCCAGGTGTCCCCTCTGGGCAGATGGGCTGCGCGACTGCCATTTATAGAACAGTAATTACTCAACATCTGCCACAGTGATGGAACTTCAAATTATACTGTGGAACCCAGCAGGGGGCTGTAGGTAGGAGCTGTGGGTTTTCAACATGGTAGGGTGGACAGGAACCAACCTACCAGGTGTTCCCCACACTGAATGTCTCAAGGGGGCAATGGAGAAAAGGCTGGGGAGGTCTACAGTTAAGCTCATTTAGCCTCAACATTACATTAACTGCAAGGCACCCAGCCTGGCCAGCACAGTTTGAAGCGCTAAGTTTTGCATCAGAAATTAATTCATAAATGACAAACAGGACCACATATTGGCAAGATTCAGCATTTAAACTTCTAAATGTAGACGAGTCATATAGCTCCTGTGGTCTGCCTCTCCTCTATATTCATGCTTTTCCATATTGGAAAGGTCTATGCATCTCAAGCTAAGCTGTGAAAAGCACTCCCGCCGCAATTACAGATTAATTGCAGGGAATTAAAGCAATTAAGGCTTTTGAAATATACAATTAACCATCACATTTCCTGTTACAAGCCTGAGAGTATAATGCATTAATATCTCGTACTACTGTAGCGTTAGTTTCAGATGCTGCCGCCTTGAGCCAGTCAAAAAACTTTCAAAAACAATATGGATTTGTGCAATGTGTGAGATGACATATGCATTCACATGTTCATTATTTAAATACAAGTGCTTTGGCATGCAGAATAATGCCCGTCAAATGTTCTTCGACATCGGATCCACTCAAAACTAGGCAGGTTACCAAAAAAAGAAAATGAAAAAAAAAAATTAAAATAAAAAAAGAACATAAATACGAATACGCAAACACTTGTTCCTTTTACAAGTAAATAAATAAACATAACAATAGTTTGTGTTGTCAAATCACTATTCAGCTTTTCTCAAACCTTGACAGATGAGACACAAAGGTACAATAGAAGCTAGGAACGTGGCTCCTCTCCCAGGTACAGCGGTGATGGTGTGACTGATTGAAAAACAAAGAAAGGAATTTGAAAATTTGAGAAAGTTAGAGAAGGTTTCTCCTGCATTACGCCAAACGGGACATGTTGCCTGGAGTCTTGCCTACGGACATCAGCATGGGCACACACACACACATACACACACTTTCTCCGGTTTTGTGCTTTTTTCAGTCTGTTTTATTTACTAGCAGTATGGCGCACATTTGCATGACAACAACAACAAGATGTCTCAAAAGATTTCTATTAAACTTTTCAGTGTGTCATCTGTCTCCACACGTTTCTCTGCACTTAACTTTAGGTGCCAAGTCATTTCGAACTGAATTCTTAATATCAGGAGCAGAGGAACGATTTTGAAAAGTGCGTTTGGGGACAGCAAAGCATGAATATAAGTAAACCT
This sequence comes from allo-octoploid hybrid of Carassius auratus x Cyprinus carpio, assembly GCA_024542945.1. NCBI lineage: Eukaryota > Metazoa > Chordata > Actinopteri > Cypriniformes > allo-octoploid hybrid of Carassius auratus x Cyprinus carpio. The sequence goes on along the minus strand of CM045040.1, from coordinate 19,301,811 downwards.
TGAGTGAGATAAAGGTGGCATGGCTTGCAGTCTGAGATTTGACTCTTTGAATTCTACCTTGAATCGCTTAATTAATGACTTTGTTTTGTGTAGTAGACTGCAGTGTCCTTAAACATTACTTAAAACATATCTAAAATTATTTAACATAACTATTTAATAACAATTTTCAATATAACATTGTTGTAATTTTTTTTATAATTATTATACATGTAGTTTTGACCTTAAATTAATTGACTATTGAAGTGAACTGCAAACGGATGAAAGGTTATTAAATATTTAAAACCATAAAAGAAATTTTGATCGTTCTAAAAGTATATATATACCGCTTAAAAGTTAGTTTTATATATATTAGATAAAATATTTTTATGCTCACCAAATCTCAAAAAACACTAATAATGTTAAACATTATTACAATTTAAAATAACTTTTATTTTACTCTATTTTATTTTAATATATTTTAAAAATGCTGATTTTCAGCATCATTACTCCAGTCTTCAGTGTCACATGATCCTTTAGAAATAATTCTAATATGCTGATTTGATGCTCAGTTGTGTTATGGAATTTTTTATTTTTTATTTTTTTCAGGATTCATTAATGAATAGAAAATTAAAAAGAATACCATTTATTTGAAATAGAAATCTTTTGTTACAATATAAATGTCTTTACTGTCACCTTTGATCAATTTAATGCATGATTGCTGAATAAAAGTATTAATATTAATAGGCCTACTTAAGAATTTAATACGAATATAAAGAAATATATTAATATATTATAATATATTACATAATAGTATAAACAACTATATAATTTCAGCTTTAAAAGCACTGTATAGTTGTATATAAATGTGAAAATAATGATAATAATAAAAAATCCCTTACATAATTCCATTATTGTAAATATAAGGCACATAACTTGTGCAAAGTGTTACTTTTTTTCCAGCAGTGCAGTTCTGGTTACGCTGGTGTTGTAAAACAAGTTCTGCTCCTTCCCGCTGCTGGAGCCTCGGGACTTAAGGCCTGAAAGAGGAGCTTACACTGTGTTACCCGGTGTCATGAATCTTTTATAAAACTGTCACAGCAAAGATGGAGCGCTCGATGTAGCCATAATTCCCAGTGCCGACACAGTCCCAGTAGAAAGTGTGTTATTGAGGCAGGTGGATGCTCTGAGTCTGTTGTGTTAATTGAGATTGGCTGTAATAACATTTTACATCAAGTCACTATAAGAGTGTTATTACAATTTCAGTGTCAAGTTAATATTGAAAAACGACTTTCTATATCCATTCTCTGCTCTTAGTTCTTCTCTCTGCTCCCGTTCTGAGTCTTTCTCTGTATTTTCTTAAATGTGATGAATTATCCATTCGTCTCTTCAGGAAACTCTGTCTGCCTCGCTAAAATAAGAGAGATTGCCTTTTGCATGCGTAGAAAAATTATCAAATATTCATATCCATACATAGTTAGCTTGTGCTTTTTTGTTCTATTTTCTTACTCTGGAACATTTATCTGCACTTTATTGTTTTTCTTATTCATGAAGAGCACGGAACATGTCCTTATATCAGCATTTTGAGTCATTTAAAGGCTCTGCTTGGGAATTAATTTCAAAAACCTTACAATTTTCACTCCCATGCATACACACAGTACATCCTCACATGACTACACTCTAAAACCAATGGCATGACAACCCAAAGACCCTTGACAACATATAGTGATGGTTCAACTAGCTTTGAAACTGCTGCACATATCAAAACGACTCAGTGATGGATGTTAAATTAATCCATTTAAGGCCAGCGTTCAGATTTGTAGCCAAAATGACAGCTGAATATTTGAGACATAGCATATTTAAATCTGTTATTAATGTGTCAGTGTCTTTTCTCATGTAAATAACAATGTATGGTATGTAAATACTGTATGTCAGTGGTCGCATTTTTGACCCAGCATACTGAATGTGTTTGCTTTGCAATATAAAACTGTATATTCCAAAGTATTGACATGAATTTTCATTTCATTTCATTTCATTTTTTTGGTTTCCTCACACTTTCCTGCTCTGACCATTTGACCATTTTCCTGATGTATATGACCAAACAATTGTAGTTTCCAACAAGATACAGTGACTAAGATGAAAGTTTAAACTTATATAAACACTTTTAAAAATAAATGTTCATTATTGGCTTTGATGGCTCTATGAAGAACCTTTACATCCATGTTACATTTCAATTTTATAAATGTTCTTTATAGTAGAAAAGAGATCTTCAAATTATAAAAATGTTCTTTACACTAAGAAAAAAAAAAAAGTTTATTTTACAACCCGTTCACTGAAATGTTCTTTAGCAAACCAAAAATGAATATTAGTGTCAAGCTCTCAAAATAAGAGCTTAAAAGCAATATAGTTTTATCTTTATTATTAATTAATAATCATCAACTTGTTTGCAAAGACTCATTAACAGAATTTGATTAAAAAACAAACAAAAAAACAGCCGATTCTAAAAGAATTTGTGCATTTCCTTCACTTTCCACTTCCCCGTGGAACATTCAGCAGATAATGACAAAATGCCGTCTGCTCCAGCTCTAGTAATGACCTCTAATGTGTTGAGCTGGGATAATGTGCATTACAAGTTGCATTTGCGTTGAGTTTGGAATATGCCTCCACGCTTTAATACCGCGCTGCAGCGAGAATCCATTATGGTAATGCAGCACCTGAGGGAAGCAATGGGAGAGATCAGTCTTCAAGTGCTTATTACCAAAGATGACTATGTTTAATGAAAGTCTCCCTGTGTGAGAAGGTAAGCCTTTCTCTTTCTTTCTCTCCCCCTCTCTTCTTTTTCCATTTGTCCTTTCAAACTTGGCTCTTCTAAAGTGATTCTCTCTGCTGTCCATCCAGCATTGAGGAGGCTACTTTAAAGCGGTAGCTTGTACAGCATTGCACTTGCAATATGAAGTGTCCGGGTATGAGTGAAATCTGAGTAATGAAAAAAGAGCTCAAAGACTTGTAGAAGAAAGGTAAAATGGTATGTTTGCTTCAGAAAATGTGTTTTTATCAACTGCATGGAGAAACGAAGGCTGAGGATCCAAATGCAGAATTTTTTAAAGGGGTAATCCACAAATGTAATCCAAATACAGGCAAAGGTCACACACAATAAACAATCCAAACAAAGACAGAGTTCAGGGATGAGGCTAAAAGAGAAGTCCAGGAAAAGAGGCCGCGACTTAAAAACCAGGATACAAGGCTAGGAAATGCAGTTGTGACACACGCAAGACTTAGCAATGAATGACAGAGAGAACTGGGCTTATATAAGGTGAGCTAACAAGGCTAATGAGACACAGGTGCAAACAATGAGTGCTGAGGATTATGGGGAATGAAGTCCTTGAAAGAGTGTCAGTAGTCTGGGATGGAATGCCCTCTGGTGTCTATCAAGGGCACTCCAGCTGGTGCTTGCGACAATCTCACATTTGCTTTTGTTAACACAATCGGTTAGATTTAGCGAAGGTGCTTAGTTATTTTCAGACTCGATAGAGCATTAACCTTTTAGCACTGCTCATCACATTTCTAGTTACTATTTCTCCCATTCATATGTGTACAACAGGTCCATCTCCTACAAGTGGCTTTTAGCATTACTCCCCTTATAATATCTCAGACTACACTACTGAAGTGTGTAGTCGGTATGCTTTGAGAGTTTATACACTGCAGCCATCACCATTTAGCAGCTTCCTTTGCTCTTCCTTGTCCTCCTCTGATGTCTCACCATCTTTCTTTTTACCTCCCCTCTCTCATTTGTCTACACCAAGCAGTGACAGCTTATGTAACAGCTCCAAACTTAGCTTCCTATTTGAACGACATGTTACATTTCTGGGTTTTTTCTTCCATTACATGACTCATTTTAGTTATTACCCTTTGACAAAGAGAACGAGATGAGGGGAGGGCTGAGAAGCAAGAGAGAAAGATCGAGAATAAGAGGAAAAAGAGAGAAGTGGAAGAGAAAATAAGGATTCAATTATTTAATCTTTACAGAGTGAGTCTGACCCAGATGAGGCTTTTGACACTATTCATAGGCCAGAGGTGCATGATGCTTCATGGGGGCTGCCCTGGGACAGAAAAACGGTGGCACACAACACCAACATGAAGGAGGAAATCGTGAGTGAGAGAATGAGGGATGTGGAAAACAAGCAAAAGAGAAAAATGGAAAGCGCAGGAGCTCTTAGTCACTTGTCTGCCTTGTAAATCTTCCATGAACAGTCACATGCATTTCATTACTTATGCTTTAATTTCCCTGTTTAAACACTGATAAAAACAGATCTGCTTATAAGAACTTACACAACTTCTGACAAACCAATCAGTGCAATATTTTTTTCTTATGAATTTGGGGGGTGCATTATTTTCAGCTATGAAATCAACCAATGTTTATTATTTAAAAAAAAAAAAAAACTATATATGTTTTTGCTGCATTTATTTCGTCAAAAATACAGTAAAAAAAAAAAAAAAAAAAACAGTGAAAATATAATTACATTATGAAATAACTGTTTTGTATTTGAATAAAATGCAATTTATTCCTGTGATGTAAAGCTGAATTTTCAGCATCATTACTCTAGTCTTCAGTGTCACATGATCCTTCAGAAATCATTCTAATATGCTGCTTTGGTGCTAAAGAAACGTTTCAGATTTTCATCAATGTTGAACAAAGTTGTTCTGCTTTTTGTGGAAACCATGATACCTTCATTTCAGGGTTCTTTGATAAGCATAAAGTTTAAAATAACATTTATTTAAAATAAAAATCTTTTGAAACATTATATGTAAATTTCTTTACTCTCACCCTTTTTTTAAATCAATTTAATGCATCCTTGCTTAATTTTTTCAAAAAAATACAAATAAAAATTTTACTGACCCCAAACTTTTAAATGGTAGTGTATGACTTTTAAATATTATACATTGAAAATAAACTATTTTGAAAGGAAATCCAGATGCATATTATGCACACTCATATAAATAAATGCATGGCACTTATTAGTATGTATCTTCCATATATGTCCATATATTTTTTTTTCTGCTCAAATCTGCACAACCCAACTATTTCAAGTCTGTTTAATGAAGCTGAACACACACACACACACACAAAAAAAAAAAATATTGTCCAGTAAGCTTCTTAATACTTCTCAGTGTGTGAGAAGCAGTGTACACTATGTAGGGACCATGTGAGTTGGACAATGTTACATTAAGGGACAGTGGAGGATATTTCCCTATACAGTGAAATTATCCATAGAGTTACTTTTATCTTTCATTTCCACAGGGCAAGACAACAAACTGCAAGAGAAAAAATTAGGTAAAACAAAAGAGACTGTGCAACAAAGCTGATATGCCCTTGACTTTCATTGTTAAATTACACATAAATAAGACTAGGAATTTCTCAAAGTGATTAAGTAGGTCAGATTTCCATGCTATTCTCTGCATCCTTTACATATGAGTATAAACAGTGTTGATATTGGCTTTCTAATAAATGCTTTGAGGCAGGAACTTCTCAATCCAGCACAAATACAGAGCTGGTTAGTAACGTATTACATGTAATCTGGATTACGTAATCAGATTCCAAAACTCAAGTAGTTGTAATTAGAGTAAACTACTTTTTAAAATACTCGTAATCAGACTACAGTTACCTTTTTATGGATTACATGATTACATTTTATTTACACAATGGTAATAAGTTGTTCACAATTCATTGATTCTCCTAAATTTCCTTTTTTTTAACATGTATATTTTTTCCTGTTGAACCTGCCACATATATCCATTCGTGATTCTTCGAGGTTTTCCGGCGGAGAAGGGGAGGGGTGTCAGTATCGCGCTCAGAAGAAATTAGCAACAAGATAATGGAAAATGGAGGGGAACATAGCCTTTAATATGTTCTTTAATATATTTTTTGAAATGTTGATTTTTCGTCATTGTTACTACCTTATGCACTTCAAGTGTTTTGAGATGAAATATTTAACTTAGTTATAGTCTTTAATATATTCAATATTTGACCTGGCAGTGATAATGCTGTGAATTTTATGTTTTTCAATATTGGTTTTGTAATGTAGCTGTTTTCTAAATTTACTTAATTATAAGTAAATATCCTTTAAAATCATTAGATGTGATTTTGTTTTATTTAGTGTTACTAGCAAACACTAACAGCAAGGTACATTAGTGTTAGTATTTTGTAAGTATTAACTGTCCATACATTGCACTTGAAAAAGAAGTTATTGTGGCTCTTGTTGGTGAATTAAATATATTTTGTGGAATATATTTTTTCTTTGTATAGGTCAAAATAGTACAAGATTAGACTAATTCAATATATGTGATATCAAATAAGGGTTAGCACAAATCTAATCTAAATGTAATCCAAAAGTAATCAGATTACGTTACCAAAAATGTGTAATCTAAGGGATTATATTACTGACTACAAATTTTGTCATGTAATCTGTAATCAGTAACTGATTACAATTAATAAGTAATCTACCCAGCTCTGTGTGTATATATATATATATATATATATATATATATATATATATATATATATATATATATATATATATATATATATATATATATATATATATATATATATATTTATACAACAATAGTTTTGCCAGAATAGCAGAAGATGGGAAAGGAAATGCCTTTGTTGCTGTCTGACTGAACCGCCAGGAACAAACATTAGAGGATAAATATTACAACTTTGTCCTCTTTCACTCCTGATTGCCCTTTTTTTAAAACCATACACTGTGCTTCGCTCTCTCCACGCTCATCTTTTCATTCACTTATTTCTCCAACAGATACAGATTCTGTCTGCTCCAGCGAATCAGCGCTCCGCACAGCCACAGCCACTAAATTTCCGATAAAATCAATGTTTAATTCACATTGCTCGAGGCCATTGACAGAAAAAGTGGAAGCCTTTCATCTACAAAGGGGTACATTGAGACTCCTAGCACGAAAGGAATCTCACAGAATTAGAGCAATTGTCACAAGTTGTCCCATGTATTTAACTGAGCATGTTCTCTCACTGACACTAAGAAGATCTGAGGGGCCCTGGAATGAACTGCTGAAGTGTATGTGGACAGGGTGCAAAATGCACCTTTTAGTGCTTTGAACGACAGCATAATATTGCTTTGTAGTGGACATTATTTGAGGCTAATCTTCCTACCTAAAGGCCAGTCTCAGGTGGGATAAACTGGGAATATTGTCCCAGGCCCGGTGATGAGGGGGCCCTATTTGTGATTTTGTCACGGGCCCCAAAACTAATGACCTAGCATGAGTAGTTTTTTTAAGTTTTAAATCATGACACACACACACACACACACACACACACACACACACACACACACACACACACACACACACACAAACACAAAAAAGCAATAGAAATAGTTAAGAAACTTCACATAAAAGGCATTACTTCATAACCTAAAAGTTTATTAATTAACATAAAATGGCTTAACCCAGATATTTACTGACCAGAATTTTTTTTTTTTTTTTTGCAGATTTAAAATTGATCTTTTTGTTGTGGATTCAATAAAGGTAACACAAATTTAAATATACCAAAATATACCTAGGTATTATTTGAAGTATACCACAAACTGCAGCTAACAGGGAACGTTTCCAGATCTTTGGTTTATGTTCTGGTTAGGTTTTTGTAAAGTTATGAACTATTCTATTATAATACTTTCAGTAACATTAATAGAATATTCATCAAAGTTATCTGGCCTTAAATAATGTTCTCAAAACGTTAGCACAAAAACATTATTTATACATCGTTCATGGACCATTTTTCCTGAAATGTTTTAGTTGGATGTTTGTCTAACATTTTTTAAATATTTCTACTTGTTTCAGAATGTTTAGTGAAAATCCAAAAGCAGCATTCCCATAATGTTTGCGAAAGGTTACAATGGAATGTTCCGTTAACATTCCCATAAACAAGAACAAAGGTTTTTAAAACATTTTTTAAAAATGAACACTGTGAACATTCAGAGACCATTTTAAAATAACTTAATGGGAATGTTAGCATAGAACTTATTTTTCTTAGCTGGTAATATGATAATCATTAGTATGGTTTATTCAGGCTCCTCTTGACCTGAAACATCATTTGATAAGCATTCATGAACATCAGAAGCATAACTGAATATTTTCTGCCATGTTTTGTTATATCTCTGGTCAGTTAGGTGGGGGAAAAGGCACAATCACAAACCTTGATCCACTGTATTATGCCACAAGAAAGCTCCTCGCCTAGAATTCATGGCTTCAAATGGGCCACCTACAAAGCCCTGTCCACGCTGCAAGCTGGTACGCCTCACTCACTCTGCCAAACACTAATTCGTCAACCTTTTGGAAAAATCTTATTTATGTAATCCCCCCTCCCCCATCCACCATCCAAAAAAAAAAGATAAAAAATATGCTTGCTTTCGAAAAAGCATAAATAATTAGCATTTTGTTAGTGCAGAGGTAGCTTATTAAACAAAGCAGGAGCTTAGCGTTTGAAGTGTTTGTGAATAATCCAGCTGAATATGTACTTGCCCTGCAGCGCTGAAGACACGGCCAGAACCATCACACCGTACAGAGACACTGACACGTGACTCACTGCCAAAGCTTATTGAGACGTGATCTTCAGCAGCAACACATGTCAAATCTGCCATGTGCTAAACCCATTCCTCAATAGTTTCTAAAAATGTTTGTACCAACAGTCAGATGCCCATAGGGGATGGCCTATCAGTTGCTGCATTGGATGGCACTTTAGATGAATAAAGTACACTTTGATGTTCCTTTGCTATAATGCTTGAAAAAGTCTTTTTCAAGCATTATAGCAAATATCATATTTACTTTTTGTGGTGTTGTTGCTGTGAGAATTATTAAATATCTTAGGTATATATATATACAATACAGACCAAAAGTTTGGAAACATTACTATTTTTAATGTTTTTGAAAGAAGTCTCTTCTGCTCATCAAGCCTGCATTTATTTGATCAAAAATACAGAAAAAAACAGTAATATTGTGAAATATTATTACAACTTAAAATAATAGTTTTCTATTTGAATATACTTTCAAAAAATAATTTATTCCTGTGATGCAAAGCTGAATTTTCACATCATTACTCCAGCCTTCAGTGTCACATGTAACATCCAGTCTATCACATGATCATTTAGAAATCATTCTAATATTCTGATTTATTATGAGTGTTGGAAACAGTTCTGCTGTCTAATATATTTGATGAATAAAAGGTTAAAAAGAACTGCATTTATTCAAAATAAAAATAAAAAATTCTAATAATATATATTCTAATAATATATTTTCTTTACTATCACTTTTTATCAATTTAACACATCCTTGCTGAATAAAAGTATTGATTTTATTTTAAAAAAGAAAGAAAAAAAATTACTGACCCCAAATTACTGACCAGTAGTGTATATTGTTATTACAAAATATTTATATTTTAAAAACATAGCTTCTTTTTTTATTTTTATTTTTTTTTACTTTTTATTCATCAAAGTATCCTAAAAAAGTATCACATGTTCTGAAAAAATATTAAGCAGCAGAACTGTTTCCAACTTTGATAATGAATCATCATATTAGAATGATTTCTAAAGGATCATGTGATAATGATCCTAAAAATTCAGCTTTGCATCACAGAAATAAATGATAATTTAAAGTATAATAAATTTAAAAACAATTATTTTAAATTGTAATAATATATCATAATATTACATTTTTGTTTCTGTATTTTTGATCAAATAAATGCAGGCTTGATGAGCAGAAGAAACTTCTTTCAAAAACATTAAAAATAGTAATGTTTCCAAACTTTTGGTCTGTACTGTATATATATATATATATATATATATATATATATATATATATATATATATATATATATATATATCATACCTATATCATATATATCATACATAGTTCTCACAGCAACAACAACAACAAAAAGTGTAAACATGATATTTGCTATAATGTATGGAGCCCCGCACATGACATGCAGGAAAAAATAGTAGGCTAAATCGTGCACACGATTTACTAATTCGTTCCCTCAATGTACTAAAATTTTCCAAAAATGTTCCACAAATTCTTGTGTTGGAAATCATTCACATTCATGTATACCAACGTTATTGTTAATAAATAAATAAATAACTACAAAACAATTATAAAATGTATGGTCGACATAAATTTAACAACTGAAAACCAAAATTTAGTCCCAGCTAGCTAGACCCTACTTAGCAAGTTAGTTATCCATTATGAGATTTATTTTATTTTATTTTATTTTATTTTATTTTATTTTATTTTATTTTATTTTATTTCTGATATCTATTTAATGCTAGAAAATAATAAAAGTACATAAATAAGGGTTTTTGGACAACTAAGTTCAGCTTATACAACATTTAATTTGCCCTCTAGAAATTGACAATAATTTTTTTCTGAAGGTTAATTTTTTTTCTTTTGACCATTTCTTGAAAAAGAAATTATATGGTGGTATATATCTATTATATGGTGAATGCTGTATCCTTGGATCTTTCATTTAAATGAATATTGAATAAATTGCAGTTAACTAGAACCTGATTGAAAACTAAGATTAAGGAGAATCAAACTGAACAATACAATAAAAAATAACCTCCACCTGATTTTAATGCATCTCTAAAGTAAATCTCTTGAACTTTTCTGGGCTGATGGCATGCAACTCATTTGAATCACAACATAGTGAAACTCATTTGCTGATAGTGATGAACAGAGAGAAATGTCAGGCTTCTGACCTTAAGATTTGATCCTCAGCCAATGGTTGTGCCTTACACTAGCCACTGCAAGCTTTCTTGAGGAAGCAATATCAGAAATGTAGCTAAAAATACAATCATGAATGGTAAATATCTATCTAACTCTGACTTGTTTCTTCTCGAGCTGCTTGATTACCCTGAGAAAAAAGCCACAGAGACACTACAGCATACAGTTTAACCATGAAGAAAATGTTATTCCATGACTTGATGAAAAAGGTCATACTTTAAGATGTTACCATAGCATTTTAAAAGGAATAACGGAGGCTTTAGTATTTAAAAAGCCACTTCAGTTGTGTATACAGCATTTGTTTATCTTTGACACCAACAGTATGAAGTCCTCAAACTGCTGTTTGTGTGTCAAACAAGGAGAATCAACCCTCACTCTTCAGAAGAGGCTAAAATCATTTTTTTCTGTATACATTTACTTCATATGTTTGCACAATATTTTGCAGTTATGACCTGGTAGGTTCCAAGAGCTCTTAGAAATAGTTTCCAAACAAGAGATTTTGACTCACCGACACTTTTAGCTTAGTTTTGTGGTCATGTTTGTGTATCAAACATCACCTCGATAGCTCCTCAGAGGTGACTGTCATGCTCCAGAGCGAACAGCAGAGATGTGGGTGTTGACCTTTGCTTCAGTGACCTTAACTGACCACTGCTGCTCTGAACACACTGCACTGGATTGAGAGAGAAAGCTCAGGGCTGGATGCTCACTAAACATTTCCTTTTAGCCGCAGAGATGGAAGAGTTTTGCTTATAAATAAATCAACTGATTCTGACTGTTTAGAGACAACTAGCGTAAGGCTCATTTTTGGGAAATGTTGCCATTTGTGTAGAACTGACTTACTGCTGATATAATTAACAGGAAAAATCACAGATACTGAAAATTACTTGAAAGATATAACCCTGAATATTGTGCAATTAAAAAAAAAAAAAAAAAAAAAACTTTTTTTTTAATAAATAAAATATAATCAAAATATTTTAAGAGCAAGACCTAAAAATTATTACATTTTAATTTTATTATTGAGCAGTAAAGCTCTTTCTTGAGAATCGGTGTAATTTGTGTCTTTATGACTTACTGCTGATACAATTAAAAGGAAAAATCACAGATACTTAACATTATTTGAGAGATATAACATTGCAATAAATAAATAAATAAATAAATGTTTTAATATTATTATAAGAAAATGAACTAACACAATAAAATAATTTATTAGTAAGAATTAAGAATAAGGAATTAATTATCGTTTATTCTTACCTCACAGAACACATATACAAATTGCACTAGAGGAAAAATTATAATTTGTGCACCTTTCCCCAGTTATATTTTATATAAATTTTTCTATTTATTCACACATTTCTTGGTAGTTTATAATATTCATTTTGTTTTATTTTTTATTATGTGTGTGTATGTCCATAATTCATTGTTGGTTCTGTTTGTTGTTTCACTGTATGAGAGAAAAAAAAAAATTTAACATCCATAGAAACTTTTCATTCCACAAAAGGTTTTTTATTGTGGAAAAAGTTTTTCAGATTATTCAAATGTTCTTCACTCTAAAAAATAATAGTTCTTTTAAGAACTGCTCACTGAAAGCTTCTTAATGGCATCAAAAATGTTTTTTTATGGCATCCGTAAGCAATTTTGGCAAAAATGGCATCACCTTTTGGAACCTTAATTTCTTAGGCTCAATGTGACAAATAAAAAACCTTCAACTTAAACTTTTGAAAGTATTTGTTTTATATCATAGCATCGGCTAATGTGTATCTCCATTACATTTGAACCCTTTGATGTCTATAAGCCCATGAAGCTTCATCTACACACCTGTCCTGAAGCCACCTCCTCCTCCACCCCCTGCAGTCATGTCAGGGTCTCATGTCAATGATAGGCTCAATGGAGCACATAATCCAAGAGAAGACTCAACCACCTGCCTGAAGGACTCATTAACCCACAACACTTCTGAAACACAATGACATTCTCAACCAGGGGTCAGACTTGATGCTAAGCAGGGTTCACATCCCCAACAGTGACTCTCACACTGCATACATGAAGAGACTAAGCCTTCCATGCAGCACAACATACCGATTTGGACAGGAGCATCTTAACCTGAGCTCACCTTTACAAGTTTGAGTTACAAAACATTGCACTTGGGAGAAGGGATAGGACGGCTGCTGAGACAGACCTGCTATGAAAGGGTTCCTGGGGAAAGGCCACCGTCTTGTTTAGTCATCGACATTCATGTAGTTTGTGTTTCACATGATGTTTCTGAAATATGAACAGGAATAAAAGTTGGTGTTTTATTGCCTCTAATGTTCATTTCAGCTGCAAACTGAAGTGAATTTGATGAATAGTTAGGTAGGTAGAGCCAAATTTGAGCATTTGTTAGATTTGTTGATCTATCAACTGTGAACTTACATCAGCTGAGCTGTAAGATACTGTAGTTCAACTATCTGTAAGACATTCTGGCAAGGTACTGTATGCCAGTTGAACCTCAAGTTTAGATATTTGCAGGTACCCCAGGAACTTCTCAAAGTGTGGGCCCACTAGACAGGTCAGGTCACTCTCAGACTTCAACAAATCTTTCCCATCTCCTTGTTTACCTCCTCTGACCTGATCTTAGTCTGGCCCTTTCCTGGAATATCAGAAGCAACTCTAATCCTTCCTCAAGACTTCTTCCAAATCTCACTGAGCAGGAACAACCCCAGCCATCTGTGTGTCTCTCTATTGATCTGGCTTCCCTGAGAAGATTCTGGAAGGCTGGAATATCCTCCCCACTGCCACCAGACTGCACCGCTCAGCGGCCACCATTCATCAGATTGGCACGCGCTGTTCTGTGGCCTTTCTGAACATAAAGGCATGTCTGGATGTGCATCTCCCATTAGACTCATAGACATCACATCTCTTCGGAGATCCACGGCAGGACGTTGTTGGCTCAGTAGGGTCTGTCGTTTGATGTGACCATTCTCTGTGTTTGTGGAATGCACAAATGCACTTTTTCTTTAAGGTGAACGCAATATTTTTTCTTCCATATATTGCCCTATAGCAATATGACATTCATCTTGGACTTACACTTACACCTAGGGTCAGATTTACCAAAATGGGCAAATTAGCATGAGAACACAATACCATAAAATTGCCGATGGGAGTGGGACGTTCTGAGGGTGATCGACTGACAACACACAAATTAACAAACAGATGCAGCTAGATCATTTCCATATTGACTAAAGCAATCTACCAAGGGCAGTGCAAATTAGTGTAGGTAGGCAAACAAGTAAAAAATAATGCTTAGAGACACAAACAAGTATTAAATAATGACACAAATAACTTATGGCAATAACATCTCTTTTTTTAGTCTGTTTATGGCCATGTTTACATATTTTCAGAGATAAGTGAGGCACGTGACTGGCTGAGGCATCCCTGACTGCTCGGACAGTTCGACCTTCTGCGGCGGAGGGGGGCCGAGGGGGGAGTCCCCGTTCCCTGCCCTGCCCTACAGAGAGGGCCATCTGTGCTAGGGAACCTCACGCCGAGGACCTGGCCATGTATGCCATGCCCTGTGACTCAAACACACACACATAACATACACTTTAGCTATCAGCCATTTCACTGAGAGCTACTGTCAACCCTCATGCCACTCTCCATCTAACCGTGCTGAAACGATCACAAGAAAATGCTATGCAATTGTTGTTTGATGTTTGGGTCACCGCTCTCACCTACCAAATTAACATCACATATATTTCTGATGTACAAAAGCAGTTCTGTCATGGCTAGGATGTCAAACGTGACCTGAGGGGAATCATTAGGAAGTCGTACATGTGTTGCGTGCTGTGAAATGTGATAACAGAATAAGTGGCAGCACTCTGTCTCATTCGGGGAGCCGGTGAGCTTGTGGCAATATTAAACCTCTAAAACATCTGTGTGAGGGGCACAGGACGGGACGAGCCAGGAGTATTCAGAGAATATGTGAAGTGGGAAAGCATTTTTAGGTCAGAAAAATCAAAAAAAGATAAACAGAACGAGAGAGAGGATGCAGTGCTGAATGTAAAGCCATGCACATCGAATTCAGCCTAATATGATTTTGTGTTCTGTGTCTATTCAAGTCAGCCTTGATTTGGTTTCCAACACTAATCGCATCATCCAAGAGATTTGCATGGGCTTTTTTTCATCTCTGTTTTTTTTCCCTCTCCCCTCCTGCCTTATTGAAACTCTCATCAGCCATTGTCACATAAATCCCCCTGATAAATTAAAAATGATTGATTCAGAGGCGGAAACAGCACCATAGGGTTTGGGGGGAGGAATCTACTGGCAACGGAGGACAAAAAGGGAAACATAATTGAGTCCACATTCATTTGAGTGTGAGAGTCAGGCCCTGTAATCACCTCAGGAGTGAGTATACCGCAATCAGTCCACCCCTCGCTTTAACCTGCCTCGCTTTCTAGTGCGCTTTGTCAATTAGAATCAGCTTGATGAAAAAAAAAAAACGTTTTATTTTGTATTGAATTTCAGCATGAAAGAGATGATATTGACAAAGTGTGATAAAATTAGCCTGGTCAATTTTTGTGCTAATGGGCCATTCTCTTCACGTGCTGGCTTTTCAGTCTCAAAGGAAACTGATCCTGCATTACAATTAAAACTTGAACCTGACTTGCTCCCAGGAGAATTATGTTCAAATGTACATTTCCACAAAATAATACATATGTTTGAACGTATATTTTAAGATAACTGAATCGCTTTCCTGCCAGACTTGTCTGTATGTACCGTTTTTGCACACTGTTTTCTGAACTACAGAATAACCGTTGTTACTTTGCTGGACACCTGTGTGAACTTTAGGAGAAATGACTTCATGTACATGAAAATTTCTTTGAGGTAAGTTAAATAGCTACGAAAAGTAAAAAAAAAAATTGTTGTTGTTTTGTTTTGTTTTTTGCAGATGTTACATTTTTGATTCATTAATTTGTAAAAAAAAAAAAAAAAAAAAAAAAAAAAAAAGGATATATTTTTACAGAAATGTACTTATTTATGCTGCTTACCATTCTACCAATTTTGAAAATTTGTTATATAATAAAATTAAATGAAATTCATAAATGCAGTTTAAGAGTTTCAATAATAAATTCAGTTTTAGCACTGAATTTAAATATATATATATATATATATATATATATATATATATATATATATATATACTGTATATACAGCCAAGTATGGTGACCCATACTCAGAATTCTGACAACTCCTTTTCAGCATGTCGTGAGGTCAAAAAGGCACCACACACAAGAAATTATCTAGATTGAGTTGTTGTTGCTTTAAATGGACTTCTAGCATAATAAAACTCTTTATTTTTTTAATTAAAGAAATTTGCTGCTCTGTCCAGTTATGAAATATATAAAAGTGTTATACAAAAGTATAACATTTAAATATACAAAAGTGTAAGAAAGAAAGAAAGAAAGAAAGAAAGAAAGTTTGGGTGTAGCAAACAATGTCAACCTCAGACACACCGTCATGCGTCTACAAATAAGCCTTGGTCCCAGTCACACTCAAGAGTGTATTATCATTGTTATTAACATGTTTCGCACAAAGCGGATCTTATTTCTTCCCAGGTTTCCCTGCACACACCGCGCACACATACACACTGCTCCAATTAGGAGGGAGTGTTGTGTAGAGTCAGTGTCGAGGGATTCAGCTTTCTTCTGCGCTGTCAGGTCCCATCAGAAAGGCGGCTCATTAGTGTCAGGTTCAGCACTGCCACTGACTTTCCCTTCTCCTTGCTCTCTGTCACTCTCTCTCTCTCTCTCTCTCTCTCTCTCCTCCTTTTTACTTTTCCTGTCATATGCTTTCATATCTATATCATCAGAGTACGGTCTTGTATTTCAGCCTCCCATAAATGATCCCTTGTCCTACGGTCCAATAGGAAGAGGTAAAACACATCCAGAGTGTGAAAAAGGGTTACAGATGATCACATGTTGTCTGTTAAAAATGGTTTTATTTTTATTGGTGAATCTCACAAAACCTGTCAAAAACATGTCCCAGTCATATTACACCCCCAAATCAAACACATCTGTCTGGAATTCTTGGTCAATCATAGCATTCCTCGGTCAAACAGGTCATAAGAATGATGCTACATCATCACGGCCACATTAAGACTGTAAGGGGCCCCTGGGCTTTACCTCCAGAGGGGTCCTTCATCCACCAGGACTACAGCCTACATTCACGCAAGTTGTCAGCCTTTTATTTTGTAGTAATACATTACAGTAATCTGTGCACCTTCACAAACATATCTTTCTGCTTGTGGATCTTTCTATCAGGCTGGTAAGTTCATTTACATTTTCACAAATCTTACTCTACACATGCAATTTTTTAATCACTAATTTACCTTAATAATAGTGAAATAATTTCTCAACATTAACCAAGAGAAATAAATATTGTTGTAAAATATTGTTAAAGAGATACTCCACCCCAAAATGAAAATTTAGTCATCAATCACTTACCCCCATGTCGTTCAAAACTCGTAAAAGCTCCGTTCGTCTTTGGAACACAATTTAAGATATTTTGGATGAAAACCAGGAGGCCTGGTATGAAAGACATCGTCAGGATACTCCATCTGCCATCAGACGTTCAATCTGGGTTATAAGAAGCGACAGGAACATTTTTTGTTAGGGAAGAAAACAAAAATAATGACTTTATTGAATAATTCCTTTGTCAACAGTCTCCTCTGTGTCTCTCCATATCACCGTATCATTATTTTTGTTTTCTTCGCTTACAAAAAGTGTTCCCATATTCTGACGATGACTTTCATACCTTTTATGGACCTTGACACTGTTATTTACTTGGCAGTCTATGGGACAGTCACAGGCCTCCCGGTTTTCATCCAAAATATCTTAAATTGTGTTCTGAAGACGAAAGGAACTGATTAATGACAAAATTTTCAATTTGGGGTGGAGTATCCCTTTAATCCTGGCGGTTATTCTTGACAGCTAATGCAATAACTAGTCTAATAATTGCTCATCATCAAATTTGTATTTTAGCATTTTTTTCATTCAAATCTGCACCGGCTCGACAACGAGGATGGCCCAATGTCCCAGGACTAGTGTGAAAAATGCTCGGGAAAGTTGACAGATTTGTCACTGGTTTGATCGGGCCAGTGCTGAAACCCTCACGAAAGTTTATCATTAGCCTCGCCAATTTAAATGTTCAATAGAGTTTAAATCATTCAAGCGCAAAAAGACGCGAAAGGACTCAATTCAGTACGCACACAGAGAGCCGCATCTCTGACCGATTTGAGTTCTCGTTTGCATCATCTTGCACTTTAATGGACAAATACACCTTGACAAATTGAACATTCATTTGATCTTAAAGCGTTCAAGCGCAAAAATATGTAAATAACAACTCCATTCAGCAAGCACCCTTCTGAAAGCTAAAATGACAAATGGGACAACCTGCAGTCTCATGGACTTAATGGACACTCACATGTGGCAGCCATTGTAAGTCCACAAGACCGCAAGTGCACATGAAGCGTGTCAATTTGGACAGGACCACTGTTGACTAAGCATAAAATTTGGTTACAATATTTTCCAGCATCACCAGGGGCCCCCCTCAGCTCGGGGCCCTGAGCTTAAGCTCAGGAAAGCCCGTGCATTAATGAAACCATCAAATCAATAATTAATGTCATAACATAATAAGCAAGACAACATACAGCCAGTTCATCATTTTAAAAAATGATGGTATCCTGATCACCCTGTCATTGCATATTTTTTCAATAATAATAATAATAATAATAATAATAATAATAATAATAATAATAATAATTATTATTATTATTATTATTATTATTATTATTACTGTTGTTTTTATTAATTACTTATTAATTTTATTAATTACTTATTAATTTTATTAATTATTAACAATTATTTTGTTAACAATTTTATTAATAATTAATTATTTTTTGTTTTTATTTTTATATTTTCCATTGTCATTTTAATATGTTAATGTTATAAATGTTGACACTTTTTATTATATATATATATTTTTTTTTTTATGTCTATAGTGTTTATTAATTTTTGTTTCAGGTTGTTGTTTTTTATTCTTAGTACAACAAGTTAAATTAAATGACAATGAGAAAATACCTTGAGCAACTAGCTGTAAAAAAATACGTTTTTAATATATATTTTATTTTATTTCATCTCAGGTATGTAATAATTATAATAATAATTGACTGCTTTCTCCTTTAAATATTTTGCTTAAGGAAAATCAATCCTATTTTTAGGACCATTAAGCATCAATTTATATTGTAACATTAATTCTCATTATCGTAAATATAGTATTTGTCATAAAACAAATTATTATTAAATTATAAAGTGTAAGGTAAGCATTTATTAGATTTATGGTCTAAATAATAAAACAATTTTATTACAGTAATATTTAAATTGAATTATTGTATTATTTTGTTATTAAGTATTAGTATTATTTTGTTATTAAATTCAGACAGTGCTGTAATGAGAAAATTTGCTTAACTGTCAAAAAAATGCTAAAATAAAAACCATAATGTCCTTTAAAGCACATTTTCTTTATGCTAAATGTCACACTCATATTTTCATAACTAACATTACAGAGCTTTACAGATGGGCGAACCGTGGGTTTTAAAACAGAAAGCGCTGGCATTAGGCATTACGGAATATTTTTACTCTCGTCAGCGGGAGAGGTGGCAGAGGCAGACTGGCAGTGAGAGTAGAAGGAAAACAGCCCTAATGGTCTCAATGTGTCAACAGGTTTTCGCCAAGGACTCCATCTGCAGCCACACACACATAGCTCTACCAAGAGTAATCTTCAGGATGAATTTACACTCCACACACTAGATAATTAATCCTAATCTGTTTATTTTTGAATCTCTGTTATGACTACAGTGGTTTAAATGAGTCTATTTTTGCTGTATACACATCACTGCACGCTTGTCAGTGTTGTGTATACTTGCAGGTTGGAGTCATACACAGAACTTGTATTCCATATTTCACAAAAGAAAAGTAATGCTGTTTAGGTTTTTTTTTTTTTTTTTTCTCCAGAGAGCCGTTAAAAGGTGGCGATATGACAGAGATTATTGTGGTGTTACACTTAAAGCAAAGCTACTTATCTTAATACAGCTGCCATCTGAAGCTGCACCAAAATATCACTTCAATCACATGGCAAAAATAAGTGGCCGACTTGAAAATGTAGCACAAATGAACAGCAAATATTCCTAAACTTATCTGAGCAAGGCATAGATAAAAAAAAAAAAAAAAAAACAGACCTTTTGTTTATCTCAAGTCTCATCTTCTCCATCATCTATCCCCCATAATCCTCTCTCTCTCTCTCTCTCTCTCTCTCCAGGCAGCCCAACCCCATTCCTATTAAACCCTTTAATTAAGAAAACAAGCTTTGAACCCCATCTCCGGATGCCATGTTGGGGAACATTCAAAACTCCATCTCTTTCCCATTCCATACGTTTTTTTTTTTTCCACTTATTTCTCTCATGCCCTAAGCCCCCTTCACTCTCTTTCATTCCCTCGCTCCGTCTGCACACTTCCACTTATCAAAGACATGATAATTAGTCACAGAGGTTCATCTGGAATCTATTATACTCCTTTTCTTTAATTAATCGTGCATTATAATTATAGAGGCGCTCCGCGTCGCGCTCGGTGCTCGGTAACATGTACGCGTGCGCCCGCATGCATGCTTGCAACTTTGAACCGTACTCTGGAAATGCCACATAGATAAAAGCCAGCAAGTGTCAAAAAGCAAGCAAACTTTTTCTTCCCTCCTCTCTCCCTCTCCTCTTCCCTTCTCTGCGGCGCGTGTCTTTTCATGCCATTTGTAGCGACCTAATGAGGACATTTCTGTCAAAAAAATCAATCAAAGGCTCGGCTTGGAGCGTGTTATAAGTCACAGGTATCTGAGGAGCATCTTTTCCGGCGGATGAATAATAATAAAATAAAATAAAATAAAATAAAATAAAATAAATAAGGAGTGCGTTTAATTCAGTGACACGGGGGGCTGCTGGCGAGGAAGGGGCTGTTGAAAGAGGACATACAGACGCTGGCTGGATTCCCTAATCTCTGAAATGGCATAAAGTGAACACCTTCAAATTGTAAAGAGAAAAGTGTGACTCATTTTTCTGTGCCGTTTATTTTTAAGCTCCATTAAAAGGCATTACGACGAAGCGTTTGTGCATGAGCATGTAAATAAAAATAAGGAAGAGCTGCACAGCAATGGGCAGACCTCCAGCGCACCCAGAGTGCCGCACTCCGTGCACATTTTACTTATCTCCAGCAAACAAAGATGGATGTGTCTCAGCGCTTATTAAACCATGCTTTTTAAGCTCCCGCATGCCTTGTTTTGAAAAGCAAATCTCTTTATGCTACAGATTGACAGAGCAAAAGCGAAAAAAAAAAAAAACATGTGTAAGGAAGAAGAAAAATTCTCATTTGACTTCAGCATCGTGCGCATGATTCCTTGTTTTAATGCGGACGCTTTGAGCTCGAGCGGGAGCCTGGGTTGCCTCTCACGTAGGGCTTAGCACTGTATTCTCTCAAAGGGGGGCTGATCTCTTAATTATTTAACAAGCTCGTTTCTCTCTGATCAAACAATGGCGTGATCGAATGTTTCCACACGAGCTGAAAGTGTCTTATAATCTTGCTTGTTCCGATGAAACCCGGCCCTGACAGGTGGCCGACTGTTAGCGCGCTCAGAATGTGGAAAACAGTTTGGCTCCAGCGCATCCGCATTATGAAAATGATGCAGAGGACATTGAAAAGACACTTCACAATGACAAGTCCCCGAGGACACTGCTAACATAATATCAACATTATGTTGATATTTAATTTATTTAATTAAGGCAATGAAATAGCGGATACTGCATGTAGTACAAGTACAATCTCAGTTTCCAAATTAAGGATGCTTAATTATTTATCATAAAGGGCAATTGAGGATATTGAGGTCTAAATGTGCTGCACTGAATAGTTTGAGTAAATTATTCTATAATTACACTAAATTATAGTTTAGTACATAAGGGTTTATGAAAAATATGTTGAATTAGGCGTATCACTTATAAGTAGCATTCTGGGGAAAAAAAACACATCTGTAGCATATTTTGTTGTTGTTTTTTTGCATGTTGTTAGGTAAGTCAAAAGAGCCCTAATAAACCTGCTGCTGTGTGTCTTTAATATCAATCAAACAACAAAAGGCAAAAAGAAAATCACTCACTGCTCTTGACTAAATAGCTTTTGTATCTGTAATAAGAATCAAATTTAATTTAATTTATACAGTGAAGACTATGCAGTGTTTTAATTTATATTTGATTGTATTTCTTTCTTTGTATCTTTGTTCTATTGCAATAGTCCTATTGTTAGTAATTTGCTCCTTTTTCTTATTTTAATAACAAAAATAAATATAAATATATCATGAGAAATATCGTTATGCTGAAAAAAAAAATTCTCAGATTGTGAAATAAGATTTTGGCAAAACATTTTTTGGGGGAAAACAGTAGCCGAAAATCTATAAAACAGTTTTAAAAGTTGTGAAAATTTTGTGATTTAGTACCTTTATATAGTGTGTGCCATTGTAAATATTGTAAGTCTATCCTTCACGGCCTAATTTTCATCCACATTACATACAATATGACATCTAAACTAACTAAGGCCTATAGATAAAGGAACTTATGTTCTCGCAAAATTTCACCAAATTTGGCTTAATGATAATGGAAGCTACATATACACAAAATTGGTTAGATTTTTTTTTTTTTTTAAACTGTTAAAACATTGTTATAAAAGCCTTTGTTTTTCTCCGTCTGTATTCGCTCATTATGTTGAGAGGCTGATGTTTGCTTAAACATATCTCCACAGCAGCACTCATGAACCCTCTGGGTCAATTACCTAATCTTAATAACTGTAATTGCTGAGCTTGAAAAGTAGCTGAGCTATTAATTCTAGTATGGACCACTGGAGAATCGAGGGCTGCTGCCAGAAACAACACATTCAAACACACACATAAACACACTCACGTCAAAACCGAGGGTTAACAAACACATCACAGTGCTAGTTTAACTACAAGACAGACCACATTGTCATATAGGCTATGTATGTATATGTCAGTTATTCATTAGCCTCTGTCAGCGACGGGGCTTCTGGGATAATTAGTGAGACACTGCACCCCCCTTGGCCTTCTTTACTCTTCTTTACACAGAGGAATCCCCAGCACACGGGGAGAATCAATCGATCCCTGTGCAAGAAGATTGATCCAGGAACCATCCCACTGCCTTTAATGAAGCTGTCTGCCAGGGAATACTGCTCTCACACCATTACCCAGCAGCCCTTTCACCACAGGAGACCCATATCAGACTACAGCTACTATGCGAATTACAATGTGAGCAAGGAAGGGGGCACACTGCCACATCACATGTTAACACACTCGCACAATCATCTCAACGCGTCGAGGAGGGGTCTGATCTGAGTGCAGACATCGGAGGTGACCCGAAATCAATAGTGTTGAACTAAAAATAGGCAGGAGGGAAATGTCAGCTGTCATTCTGATACTTAAGACCAATTTCTGGTGTAGTGCTGAAAAATGATCAGCGCAGAGAGACTATTCATCAAACCTGCGAGAAAACTAGACTTGCGATCCATCACCGGAAAGATAAAAGACTTGTATGATTATGTACTGCAAGATAAAATGATGAATTACAAAGGTCTTGCCAAGTAACTGCCATAACTGTCTTCTCATTCCCTGGCTGAATAACACACCTGTTCTTTGTCTCGAGTTAACCTAATAAGTAATATCACTAATCCACAACGTGGATAAATGGACAGATTTCTAGTAGTGGCCAAAGAACTATATTCTGAGTAAAGCAGTATTATATATATATATATATATATATATATATATATATATATATATATACATAAGATTATTTTATATGTTTGTACTGGTGCATCTGCATAAATAAAATAAAATAAATAAAAATCATTTAAAAAATGGGGTCATAAAAAACTTTTTAACCATACTTTTAGGACTGAAAGAGATTGAAAAAAAAATGAAAAATGTGGGTGTCCATATGTAGGCATAACTATTACAAGAATTAACTCAAACCTCTTTTTGTAACCTCTCTTTACACTTGAAGTTTCATAGGCCACAATCCCACTATTTTTTATCCATTTAATATGACTATTATTATTATTATTTATTTTTATAAATAAAATAAGAAATAAGAAATATAATATGCAAAATAAAAAACTATTTAATATAATAAAAAATATACATTTTATCTGTAAATAATAATTTAACTAAAATTACAATACAAATATTTACATAATTAATTCATTTTCAAATCAACAAGTTATTCTTTTAATGGTTTTTAGCAGATATATAAATGCATATGTGCACTTTTGCGAAGCGCATCACTGTCCATTTAGATTTGCGCAAATGAGACGAGCTGTTCTGAGACTCTGGAAGTGTGGAAATGAACACAGTGCCGTGCATCACTCTGAAACCTGCAGCACATTCATTAATTTTTTTATGAAATCACAACTTTTGATACTCGCACTAAGCCAAACTGCGTAAATATTTGACCTAGTACTTTTTATATTAGGCAATGCTTGTGCATGGTGTGTATTTTATGGTTACTGGAGTATCACATCATTAGCTTAGCAACATGCAAATGTCAAACTGTATTGGAATCAATTCGAGTATTTCGAGTGTCTTTTATGGTGTGTCGCTAACAATTATAAGTGCTCCAAATTAGTCAAATAAGGTGACATTCAATTAGGATACTGTCTTAGAATGCAGCTGCCTATGTAGGCATCAGACAGCAATGCAGGTGTTGGAGCAGAGCTAAAATGTTTCAAACACGTTTCTGTTTGTTTCGTAAGTTAATGTGATTCACTACACACCTGTGGTTACTCTGCTGGTCTCCTGTGTGAACTTGAGGAGAACTGACTTCATACATCCACTAAAATCAGCTTGATGCCAGCTGGGTAAAAGTCACTGCAATGGCTCAGAAAAGTGAAGTTAGTTCTGAGAAAACAAATGTTGACAACTTATACAAGCTAATCTGTTATTACTCACACATAAAAATGACATGGTACATGCAAAATACTGAGCTAACAACAGTTTAACATAAACAGTTACCAAAAGTGAGTCGTCCAAAAATTACAGAAGTGTATGTTGGATGATTTTTGTCTTTAATGACTGTCTAGAATATCCCCATCCTTGCAAAAGCAAAATATCTTTAAAAAAAATTATTACAAAAACTTATCTCTACTAAACCAATGTTTCAATTGATAGAAGTTCTAAAATTTACCTGACCTAAATATTTATAATTAAGCACCACAGAATTACAGAAGAACCATGAAAAAAAAAAAAGAATAAAAAAAAAATAAATGAAAATAAAAAAAAAATGTAAGTGAAATAAATTGTTGTTACATTGTCTAATATTCAGCGTTGGGGAAAGTTACTTTTAAATGTAATGAATTACAAGATTGCTCCATACAAAAAGTAACTAATTGCTACTTTTTATGGAAAGTAATGCATTATGCTACTTTTGTGTTACTTTTGCATTACTTTTTGTCACCTGGGCTGGGCTTGCTAATTTGTTTTTTAATAACAAAAAACACAAAATTTACGCAAAAGTTACACATAAAATGTAATTATAGGAACTGCCTCTGCCTCTCCACCGCTCCCGATTTTTCTCAACATGGGGATAAAAGGTGTCAGTGAATAAATTACTTATTTTAATTACTTATTTGAAAATGTAACTCAGATATTTCATCGTAAATTTAAAAGTAATGCATTACTAGTTACTTGAAAAAAGTAATCTGATTACATAACTAGCGTTACTTGTAACGCGCTACCCTCAGCACACGGTAACATTTCGTTTGGCCAAAGCACCTGAGGAAGATTTGGGGTCACTGTATAAAATGCTGTATCTTTTAGATTTCAAAACGGCTCTTTATGTCCTCAGGTACAGTATACTCAAATAATACACAATCTAGATAAGTATATCTGTGAATCAATAAGTATATCTGTGAACCACCCCCCACCCCCACATCGTCTCTCTGTGAGCCCATTTATTAGACATGTCAGTATATAATGGAGCTCTTTAGTTCTTAAGTATATAGAGTGTGTTCAGAGGCTCAGGCATTTGTCATCTTAA
This sequence comes from allo-octoploid hybrid of Carassius auratus x Cyprinus carpio, assembly GCA_024542945.1. NCBI lineage: Eukaryota > Metazoa > Chordata > Actinopteri > Cypriniformes > allo-octoploid hybrid of Carassius auratus x Cyprinus carpio. Next base: position 19,275,863 of record CM045040.1, on the reverse strand, counting down.
TGACAGTACTTTCCTCATCTGTTATCCAGCCTGCTCTAGCCTCAAGTGATCTCGACACCCAATACTGACTTTGGGCCGACTCCGCTAGTGGACATCTGTCACTCTGACCCGCGTCACAACACATCTCGTCTCATTGTCAACCCATGTCTGGCACGCAGTGACACAGGCACATTGGTGTTAATGCCGGCATGCCGTTCTTGGCAAGATCTACAAATTTACAGACACATTGACCTATTCCTTTAGCTTTAGCATCAATGTCAGCAAATGCCCGCGTCACAAAACGATGGCATGTTGCTGTCAAGAGTCGTACCAAGCAGACATTGAAACGACGGCCCTCTGTCCGCTTCCAGCTGTGGCCTCCGGATATGACGTTTTAACCCTGGGAGCGGGAAGACTCCCAACACAACTGGAGGCGGGAAGCACAGGCACATGAGAGAGAGAGAGAGAGAGAGAGAGAGAGGAGTGTGGGCGGCTCAAGTTTGGGCTGCAGTGGTTGCCATAGAGACAGATGAGGAGTGAAAGCGAAGCAAAGAAACTAAAATAAGAAATGGCCACAGGTAATCAGCGGCGAGCTGTCGCAATAATGTTGACATCTTTCTCATAACTGGTCACTGAGGCAAGAGCTGAAAAGCCAGTCTCTTGTTTTGTAATGACAGGGATAGTTATAGAATCACAAAATGGGATCAGATTAAAGTTTGCTGGAGTTCAGGACTGGGAAGTTTGTTGCAATGAGCTAGTTTCAAACTATTACAAACTCTTGTTGTACTTTAACTCATTTAAGGGTCACTTCACCAAAAGTGCTAGTGTGAAAGCATCATGGCAAACATCCTGCAGTACCATCTATATACCATGCTATATGAATACGGTAATGAAACAGTGGTATTACCGTTCTTGCACCATAGTAACACCACAGTGCTTTTTGTAGGGGGAGAGAAAAATGAGAACACAAGCAGTTGCTATGGCAAATAAAACTTTTTCATCATGAACAGCAAGGCTGAAAAGAGAGAGATGAAATTAAGGTAAAGAGAAAGGAGAGAGTGATGGACATGAGGGAGATGTATAATACTGAGTGCAGTCAGGGGCACAATAAAAACAGCTCTCAGGAGAGAGCGCTGCAGTCAACAGCTCTTATGAGCCACTCAAGACATCTGTGTTTTACAGGTGTTGTGTGGGTAAAATGTATTCACTGGAGCGATGACGTTTAGCCTGTTTTAATCCAAACGATTTCTGACCTAAACTGAACTCTTAAATAGAGCACAATATTAGTTTACAATGCCTGGCAAAGGTTTGAAGATGACACGTTATCCAGGAAGAGCCATGCCGGAGTCTCGGATTAATCCTCAAGCCTCATTTACATGGACAAAACCTAAACTTACAAAAGAGAGAGCGATTTTGGATCACTTATTTATAGCTTCCACCTTAGAGCTGTGTGTGCTTCACTGGTGCGAGTGTGTTTGTGTGTTTGTGTAGATATTTGATCATGTCTGAATGGTAAGAAGTAGGCGGATGCTTGAGGGTTTTGCTCTGTCTCTATCTCTTTATTTTCTTCCACTGCTCCTTCATCCCAGAGCAGTGGTTAAGCCTGTATTATCCCGCCTTACCCGGGCTTACATTATCATTATCATTCCTGTGTACCAACACTATTGTTACCACAGGGCAGCACTCCAATGTGTTAAAAGGCAAGTATAAAATCTCTTAAAGAGCCAGACGATAACCACCATTCAATTTTTCACCATTTTCATAATTTTCACTTACTGTATGTTTCCGGGTCCACGCTCTGCTGGTGAAAAGCACTCAGGCCATTTTGAGCTTGTTTATTCCTGAATGTTTTATACTTGTGTTGAAAAAAACACCTGCATGTTATCCATAAATGTTAAACTTTAGTCTGTAACTCATGTTTGTGCTATCGACATGAGTGATACCTCAAATTGTGTGGCTTGTTGAGTTGTGTTTACTTTTCTGAGCAGTAAGACAATAGGATAATTTGAACAAAAACATGGACTTAAAAAATTCCACTTATGGAGGGATGTGAGTAAGGCTGAAATGATTAGTCGACATTATCGACAACACAAATTTGTCTCCAAATATTTACATTAGGTCATAGATCTTATATGACCTAACATAATGGCCTGCAATAATGTAGTTTGACCAGAAGGCTACAGAACTTCAGAAGACTTCAGAACTCTTGGATGAAATCCAACAGAAGAAGATGTGCTTATGAGAAGTGCAAACGAAGCCTCAGACATCCTGAAAAGTGATCGCCATCTGGTGGCTGGCTGCAGTATAGGTCATAAACCCTGCCCTCTCCATATAAACTAATTCCATTCAATTCAATTCAAGTTTATTTGTATAGCACTTTTTATGATACAGATTGTTGCAAAGCAACTTTACAGATGTAACCCACTCGAAAATAGCCTATTAACAGGATTATGTTATTCTAGTTTATTATCTGATCTCTTGATTGCTTTTAGTTATGTTTTCCCTACACACCGTAATTTTCCAATAGGTGGCAGCAGTGGCGCTGCACAGAGAAAAAACTGCTACTCTGATTCTAGAAGAAGAAGACAGAAAAATCGCGAACAGCAGAACGATAGTGATCTGAAGCCTTTTTAGACTCCACATTGAGTAAAAAAAAAGTAAAATATTACATTTAAGAGCTAGTTAAACGGGTTTTCTCACCAAACCTACTTCTAAGGCAGGAATAACAGAGCAAAGGGTCGAAATTACGACAAGGAGTTTACCTACTTGTGTGATTTTTCTCCGGTGAGTGTTTTACACGTGTTTGTCATTTGTGCTACTAGCAGACACAGTGTGATAGATGTAATTGAGTTGAGCACGTAAAAGTTATCTTTATTTTTCTATTTTGCTGTAACTCAGTTGTTTAATGCATTGAGTGAAAATGTATTGATGAGATATGTACTGCATAAGCTAAAAACCAATCGGAGTTGAACATGAGTCTAATGATTTGAAATGTTATTTCATGCTGTGTTAAAAGCACGTTACTACGTGATATGCTAGTGCTTGAGTTTCATGTATGCCTTGAAGGTGTAGATTGAAAATAAGAATTTAAGCTACTATAGTAGAATGAACTCATGAATATGAGTTATATTTCCAGATCTGGTAAAATTTATCGAGAGAGTAATTGAATGTTGCCCTGCTATGCAGGTTGGTTTTTTTTTGGGATGCAGGATTAGAGAGAGAGAGTTCCATTGGACAAATTCAACATCGGACACGTGAGGCAGAAGAGCAGAGGGTGTGAAGGATCATTTGGCTTGCAACACGAACTGCTTCTACTTACCAATTCTTCATTGCATCGTACAGATAAGCGCGAGATCCCACCACACTAAAAAAAAACATACTACCCGGGTAGATGGACTTTGGTTTATTATTTTGAAGTTATTTCATCAGAGCTCTGAGGTCATTTTATTTTATATTTTCCCAATTTGTGTGAAAAAATTGAAGAAAAAGAGGAATATTGATTTCATAACAAAGAAAACATAAACAAGGTCATACTGGTTGATATCTGATGTTCAATAAATGCCGGCTATATGTTCTGAGTAAACTATCCTGGTACTTTCATTTGTCTACTCCTCTTGTGAAAAGTTCCTTAGAAAGGCAGCACTTCACTCTACATTATAATAAGTGCCCCTTACATAATTTGGCGAGCCAGCCAGGAGGAGAAATTACATTAAATTAGTATTTGTTTACATTGCCGGTTAAACCTGATTATTGACCCACTGTAATATTTTTTTTTATTGTTAACATTTTTTTTTCAGTTTGCTTTTGTAAAATTGTGTCAAATTCAATGCAGTCATGGATACTGAACAAGAGTATGGTGTGAATTTGAAAATGGCTGTGTACGTTGAGGGTATTACAACAACTGATACTGATGAACAGATAACTGAATCCTGTTTAGCTTTTGGGCCTGTGAACAAAGTTCTTAGGGTAAGGCAGACAGGACAAGAGAATGGAGTTGAAGCTCTAGTTGAGTTTGAGTCTGAGCAATCAGTCATAGACCTAACTCCTAAACTCCCACAATATCTACCTAGTGTTAGAGATCCTAACATTATGTGGCGTATAGATAGGGCTTATAAAGCAGCTCCTACTCCTGAGAAATCCCTAGCCACAGTGCGAGCAGAGCTCCTGGACTCAAGTAACAGTTCAAACTCTGATAGTGAGGCAGATTCTGATGACAGTGGGACCCCTTTAGTCCGTAAAGCACACACTAAATCTTACCCAACCCAACATGCTTCCCCTACATTCACCACTAAAACAAGGAAACAGACAACACAGTCAGCTCAAATCAACCAAAGAGCCTCAGACAATGACATAATCAATCCACCAGACGTTCAGAGGATCATTGTAGAGCATGTTATTAAAAATGACAACTCAAATGCCTCAAGCCAGGGATCTAAGCGACTTCGTCCTTTTTCAGGCAAACTCCCTAGACCTACAAATGAAGCTGATTTTCAGACATGGTCTCTCCATGTGGAGCTTATGATTCAGGATAAAACCCCTGTTGACATGCAGCGACGTAAAATCCTAGAAAGCCTGCTTCCACCAGCCTCTGAATTAATTAGGCAGCTAGGCCCAGATGCAGCTCCTCGTGATTATGTGAAGCTCCTCGACTCAGCATATGGGTTAGTTGAAGATGGGGAAGAAATCTTCGCAAGGTTCCTTAACACTCATCAAAACACAGGAGAGAAAGCCTCAGAATACCTGCAGCGGTTACAGGTGCTGATCACTACAGCTATGAAGAGGGGTGGCATTGTGAAAGCAGACGCCAATAAACAGCTGTTGCGACAGTTTCGGCGTGGATGTTGGGACCAGTCCCTTATTCTGGCACTGCAATTAGGGCTTAAAACAGAAAACCCGCCTGATTTCTCTGATTTCCTGCTACAAGTTAGAACAGAGGAAGACAGGAGAACTACAAAGCAAGATCGCATGCAACGCCATTTAGGGAGCACAAAGCCCAAATCCTCTATGAATATGCAATTTGTGCATGAACCGCCTTTCTCTGATGATGCAAGTGCAAATGTCCTCCAGACATACATCACAGAAACTGAAGCTTTACGGAAACAAGTCTCTGAACTAAAAATGCAACTTACCAAAAAGAAAGATCTAAGAAGGCAAAAGCATGCTAGCAAAATCCAGAATTCAGCTCAAGAAACCCCCTCAGTTAGGGTAGCTGAAATTCAAGCCCATCAAACAGCGTCAAAACCCAGGCCAAAGGCTTGGTTCTGTTTCAAATGTGGCAATGATGGCCATTTAGCAAGACAGTGTGAAAATCCCCCAAATAAGCTGTTGGTTGATCAGAAATATAAAGAACTCAAAGCAAGACAAAATGAATGGGAAACTAAATATGACCATTTAAACTGGACAGGGTCGCAGTGGAGGGACTAACTGCACCCGGAAATAAAATGAAATGTCCCACACAAAACGAAGGCACGAAAACAGTTGTCTGTGAAGCACATTCCTCAACTCAGTCATTGGATGGCGCTCTCCCAAGAGGGTTGATAGGGCCAAAATGTACATCAACTGTTGTAGTTGAAGGAGTTCAGTGTGATAGCCTTCTAGATTCAGGTTCCCAGGTTAGCACAATTTCAAAGTCCTTCCATGACCGTTACCTTTCACAGCAGCCCATTTTCCCCATCCAAGACTTATTAGACATAGAAGGTGCTGGTGGTCAGGAAGTACCCTATCTAGGTTACATCCAAGTCAACATAAACTTTCCAGAGCACATCATGGGGAAACCTGTAAAGATTCTTACCTTAGCACTTGTCGTGCCTGACCACAGAACAAACATGGACGTTCCCTTGTTGATAGGCACCAACACACTGGACCCACTGTATGAAAAGTGTGCACCTACTCAAGATGACTGCGTAAAATATGGAACCAACGGTGGTCAATGTTCCCCACTTGTGAAACATTTATATCAAAGATTCAAAATAAATCAACAAAATGGTAGAATTGGGACTGTGAAGCTACAGAGCAAAAAGAGTGTCATCATTCCTGCAGGTGAAAGAGTGGCTTTAACTGGATGCGCCAAGCATGTCCCAGTAGCTACCAATGCTCCCCTTATAGTAGAGCCCCCCCCAATCCAACTTACCTGCTGGTCTCTTGTTCTGTAGCTACGTCATGACAAGCCCGCCATTTCCATCCTTCAAGATGCCTGTTTTGGTGAAAAATGAGACCGCACATGACATTAAAATATCAGCAGGTCATAGCATTGCTGAGTTATCTTTTCCTAAATCTGTGTCATCCTTACCAGGTCATGATGACAGAGTCACATTGAGTGAACCATCCCACCTGACTCCATTCTTCACGACGTGCAACTCCATGCATGTGTCTAATTCAGGTGAACTCACCTTTGACTTCGCAGACTCTCCCTTGTCTGAGGAGTGGAAGGAGAGAATCACCAGGAAGTTGAATTCAATGTCAGACGTTTTTGCACTCAACGACCTTGATTTCGGTCATACCACTGAAATCAAACACAGGATACGCTTGTCAGATCCATCTCCATTTAAACAGAGGCCCAGACCAATTCACCCATCTGATTATGAGGCTGTCAGACGTCATTTAAGAGAGCTTCAAGATGCTAACATCATACGTGAGTCAGAAAGCCCCTTCGCTTCGCCAATTGTTGTGGTGAAGAAAAAGAACGGTGATATTAGGCTATGCATCGATTACCGAAAACTGAATAGACAAACCATCAAGGACGCATATGCTTTACCCAACATAGAAGAAGCCTTCTCAGCCTTGAATGGGTCCAAGTGGTTCTCTATTATGGATCTCAAGTCTGGCTACTATCAAGTAGAAATGGAGGAGGGGGACAAGTGCAAAACAGCTTTTGTGACACCTATGGGGTTCTGGGAGTTTAACAGGATGCCACAGGGAGTTACAAATGCCCCCAGTACTTTTCAGAGAGTAATGGAAAGGTGTATGGGTGGAATGAACTTGAGAGAAGTCTTAGTCTTTCTTGATGACGTTATCGTTTTCTCTGCTACACTTGAGGAACATGAAGATCGATTACTCAGAGTTCTCCAGAGGTTGAAGGATTTTGGCTTAAAGCTTTCACCTGAGAAATGTCAATTTTTCAGAACATCTGTTAAATACTTGGGTCATGTTGTGTCTGCTACTGGGGTAGAGACCGACCCAGCCAAGATAGCTGCTCTGACGACGTGGCCTAGGCCTAATAACATCAAAGAGCTTAAGTCTTTCCTTGGATTTGCCGGCTATTATAGGAGGTTCATAAAGGACTATTCCAAAATTGCAAGGCCTCTGAATGACTTAACAGCTGGTTACCTGCCACCAAAAAGGAAGTCAGCCTCCTCACATAGCAGCTCAACACGTCCCTCAAGTGTAGATTTCAGAAGACCGTTTAATGAGAAATGGACATCAGCCTGTGAAGATGCATTCAAGACTCTCATTCAAAAGCTCACAACAGCTCCGATTCTTGGGTTTGCCGACCCGAAGAAGCCTTACGTCGTACATACAGATGCAAGCACTCATGGTCTTGGTGCGGCCTTATATCAAGAGCAGGAGGGCAAATTGAGAGTGATAGCCTATGCGAGCAGGGGACTCAACCGCTGTGAACGAAGATACCCTGCACACAAACTTGAATATCTCTCTTTAAAGTGGGCTGTCACAGAGAAATTTTTTGATTATCTCTACGGAGCGAAATTCACTGTTGTGACAGACAACAACCCACTAATATATGTACTGACGACTGCCAAGCTTGATGCTGCAGGCCACCGCTGGCTGGCTGCCCTTTCCAGCTTTGACTTTAACATTCAGTATAGAGCTGGGAGGAAGAACCAAGACGCAGACGGTCTCTCAAGGCGTCCACATCCTCATGACGAATACCAACCTGATTTCACTTCTCAGGATGAGGATGATCGCATTCAGCGTTTTCTTGCCCAGTTCCTACAGGACGACAGAGGGGCCGAATTTCCATCTGATGCTGTGAAGGCAGTGTGTCAGAGGCACCAGCACATCTCAGCAGCAAGTACAGAGCCGGACTTCCAAATGCTGGTACCAGTTGAATGTTTAGCAATTGAAGCCTCTGCCATTCCTGTAGGATTCTGTCAAGCTGATGTACTTGGGTCGTGTACGTTGCCGCAAATATCACTTCAAGATTGGGCACGTGAGCAAAGGCAAGATCCAGTCATCAGTAGAGTAATAGAGCTTGTCAAAGCAAGAAAGCGACTTTCATACAGGTTGAGGCGTCAGGAGGACAGAGAGGTCCAGTTGATGTTGAGAATAATGGAGCAACTTGTCTTCTCTGATGAAGTCCTATACCGAAAACGCATAAGTCAAGGTGAGCCCTTCCATCAGCTTGTCCTTCCAACGAAATACAGAAAGACAGCTCTAGAGAACCTCCATGATGCTGTCGGACACTTGGGTACTGACAGAACTTTGGACTTAGTTCGTGCCCGATTCTATTGGCCTCGTATGGCCATGGACGTGACTGAGAAAATCAGGACCTGTGAGAGATGTATACGGAGAAAGGCACGGGCTGAGAGATGCGCTCCCTTGGTGAATATAAAGACAAGCCGCCCTTTAGAGTTGGTCTGTATGGACTATCTTTCACTGGAGCCTGATGGAAAAGGAACAAAGGACATCCTAGTCATTACGGACCATTTCACTAAATATGCAGTAGCGGTACCAACAGTGGATCAAAAGTCAAAAACAGTGGCGAAAGCTCTATGGAACAACTTTTTCATTCATTACGGATTCCCCGAGCGGTTGCACAGTGACCAAGGTCGCGACTTTGAATCAGCCCTGATCAAAGACCTGTGTATGCTACTTGGTATTAAGAAGACGAGGACAACACCTTACCACCCACGTGGAAATCCCGTGGAGAGGTTTAACAGGACACTTCTTGAGATGCTGGGTACATTAGAAGAGGGAGACAAAGTGAGGTGGAGGGAATTTGTGCAGCCCCTTGTCCATGCGTATAATTGCACTAAAAATGATACTACTGGCTATTCCCCATATCAGCTGATGTTTGGTCGCCAGCCAAGACTCCCAGTCGACATTGCTTTTGGGCTGAGCCCTGAGGGAAGCAGTAAACTATCCCACTCTGAATATGTCAAGAAGTTGACGGAGAGTCTAACTGAAAGCTATCGACTGGCCACTGAACACAGTTTGAAGAATGCTTTACAGAACAAGCAGAGATTTGACCGCAAAGTGAGAGAGTCCACATTGGTAGCGGGAGACAGAGTCCTTGTGCGGAATGTCGGCATCAGAGGGAAACATAAGATCGCTGATCGATGGAGTGAAACATTATACACTGTTGTTAGACAGATCCAAGACTCCCCTGTCTATGTTGTCGTCCCAGAACACACAAGTGGACCTGAAAGAGTTTTACATAGAGACCTGCTTTTGCCATGCGGATTTCTTCCATCCACTGTCAAGGAAGTATGTCCCAGAGAGTCTAAGTCACGACAGAAACACGATCACTCACCATTTCCTGTTGATGATGGAGCTGAAGAAGATGGGGAACTGTCTGAAGAGGAGGATGAGGCCGAGTATTACTCCCTTTATGACCAACCTTCGACTTCAACTATTGCTGGACAGGATAGAGGGATTCTACAAGAAGAAACCAGACTAAAGCAAAGGTCTCATGCTGTAGAATTCACTGAAGAGGATACCCAGATGGAAAATGAGCCTGTCTCTGGAAGGCAGGAAGCTAATGTGAGTTTTGATGTCTCCACACTGAACCCTGCAGCCCCAGCATTTGAACCTGAGGATGTAAGAGGTGATAGAAATAGTGAGGCTAGTCAAGTTCGATACTCACCTGCACCTGAGATTGGACGAGCCGAAGGAAATCCTCCTACGGTTCCTGAATTGGACCTGAGTGAGCATTGTAGTCCTAGAGATGGACTAGGAATTGGATTGGTGTTGACAGAGGAAAGTGGAAATGTAAAGGAACACAACGAGGTTGCTTCTGAAGAAGAGGTGGCGTTGAGAAGATCCTCTAGGGATAAAACAGCTCCCAAAAAGCTTACCTACCCAACTTTAGGGAACCCATTAGTCACAGTTATGCACTCCATTTTAACTGGGTTAGATCAAGCTTTCTCCCAAACCCTTTCCCTTGACACTGTACCTTACATATGTCACTTAACACCTTTAACATCTGAAATAGTGTAGCATGCAACATGCAAGGATGCATGTAGATTAAGGAGGGGGGGATGTAACCCACTCGAAAATAGCCTATTAACAGGATTATGTTATTCTAGTTTATTATCTGATCTCTTGATTGCTTTTAGTTATGTTTTCCCTACACACCGTAATTTTCCAATAGGTGGCAGCAGTGGCGCTGCACAGAGAAAAAACTGCTACTCTGATTCTAGAAGAAGAAGACAGAAAAATCGCGAACAGCAGAACGATAGTGATCTGAAGCCTTTTTAGACTCCACATTGAGTAAAAAAAAAGTAAAATATTACATTTAAGAGCTAGTTAAACGGGTTTTCTCACCAAACCTACTTCTAAGGCAGGAATAACAGAGCAAAGGGTCGAAATTACGACAAGGAGTTTACCTACTTGTGTGATTTTTCTCCGGTGAGTGTTTTACACGTGTTTGTCATTTGTGCTACTAGCAGACACAGTGTGATAGATGTAATTGAGTTGAGCACGTAAAAGTTATCTTTATTTTTCTATTTTGCTGTAACTCAGTTGTTTAATGCATTGAGTGAAAATGTATTGATGAGATATGTACTGCATAAGCTAAAAACCAATCGGAGTTGAACATGAGTCTAATGATTTGAAATGTTATTTCATGCTGTGTTAAAAGCACGTTACTACGTGATATGCTAGTGCTTGAGTTTCATGTATGCCTTGAAGGTGTAGATTGAAAATAAGAATTTAAGCTACTATAGTAGAATGAACTCATGAATATGAGTTATATTTCCAGATCTGGTAAAATTTATCGAGAGAGTAATTGAATGTTGCCCTGCTATGCAGGTTGGTTTTTTTTTGGGATGCAGGATTAGAGAGAGAGAGTTCCATTGGACAAATTCAACATCGGACACGTGAGGCAGAAGAGCAGAGGGTGTGAAGGATCATTTGGCTTGCAACACGAACTGCTTCTACTTACCAATTCTTCATTGCATCGTACAGATAAGCGCGAGATCCCACCACACTAAAAAAAAACATACTACCCGGGTAGATGGACTTTGGTTTATTATTTTGAAGTTATTTCATCAGAGCTCTGAGGTCATTTTATTTTATATTTTCCCAATTTGTGTGAAAAAATTGAAGAAAAAGAGGAATATTGATTTCATAACAAAGAAAACATAAACAAGGTCATACTGGTTGATATCTGATGTTCAATAAATGCCGGCTATATGTTCTGAGTAAACTATCCTGGTACTTTCATTTGTCTACTCCTCTTGTGAAAAGTTCCTTAGAAAGGCAGCACTTCACTCTACATTATAATAAGTGCCCCTTACACAGATATTTAAGTTTCTACAATGTATTTAGTAGTAGCTTATCAGTGGTGACTGTCAGTTAATGTACATATGGCAGAAATGTACAGAAAAATCAATTAAAGACATAATCAAACATACGATGAACACTATTAACAATTATTATATGATGCAAACAAACTTATAGCAAAATTTGGTAGTTCTGTATGTTGTTTCAGGGTTGGCATCATCTGAGGTCCTTTGAGGGGTTGGCATCATCTCTTCTCAGGTGTTCTGGATCCAGACCGAATCCTGGTACACCCCGTGGCAAAAACAGAGAAACAAATAGAAAATAATTAGCGTAGCTGCTGTTCCAACTAAGCAAAATTGATTTGTTTAACACAAGCTGAAGAAAAATAATGTGCATTTGATCAGATATAACTGCAGTACAAGATTATGAGATGCATTATTTGAATGCTTGGCCAAAGAGCTGTGTCTTTAATCTAGATTTAAACAGAGAAAGTGTGTCTGAACCCCGAACATTATCAGGAAGGCTATTCCAGAGTTTGGGAGCCAAATGCGAAAAAGCTCTACCTCCTTTAGTGGACTTTGCTCTCCTAGGTACTACCAAAAGTACAGCATTTTGTGACCTTAGGAAGCGTGATGGATTGTAGCGTGGTAGAAGGCTAATTATGAACACAGGAGCTAAACCATTAAGGGAATTATAGGTAAGTAATAATATTTTGTAACTGATACAGAATTTAATAGGTAGCCAGTGCAGAGACTGTAAAATTGGAGTAATATGATCATATTTTCTTGACCTGGTAAGGACTCTAGTTGCTGCATTTTGGACCACCTGTAGCTTGTTTATTGAAGATGCAGGACAACCAGCTAGCAGTGCATTACAATATTCCAGTCTAGAGGTCATGAATGCATGAACTAGCTTTTCTGCATCAGAAACAGGTAACATGTTTTGTAGCTTGGCAATGTTTCTAAGATGGAAGAATTCTGTTTTTGTAACATGGGAAATATGATTTTCAAAAGACAAGTTGCTGTCTAATATAACACCTAGATTTTTGACTGTAGAGGAAGTAGCAGTACATCTGTTTAGTTGCAAATTGTAATCTACGAGATTCTGTGTAATGTTTTTTGGTCCAATAAGTAATATCTCTGTCTTATCCGAATTAAATAGGAGAAAATTATTGGTCATCCAATCTTAAACATTTTTAACACACTCTGTTAGCTTAGATTATTTAGAAATTTCATCTGGTCTTGTTGAGATATATAGTTGAGTATCATCAGCATAACAGTGGAAACTAATCCCGTATTTTCTAATAATATTACCAAGGGGCAATATGTATACTGAAAATAGCAGAGGACCAAGGACAGATCCTTGTGGCACACTATACTTTACTGGTGATAATTGAGACGACTCCCCATTTAAATAAACAAAATGGTAGTGATCGGACAGGTACGATCTAAACATCAGTTTCTGTACTACGGTGGGGTCTGAAACCTGACTGAAATTCTTCATAGAGATCATTTTTTGTAGGAAGGAACACAATTAAGCAGACACAAATTTAAAAATAAAATAAAATTGACAAATGGAAGATTTGAAATGGGTCTGTAAATTGCCAGTTCACTAGGATCTAGTTGTGTTTTTTTTAATAAGAGGCTTAATAACTGCCAGCATGAATGGTTTTGGGACTTTGGAAATGGGCCATGAACCAAACTAAAAAAAAAAAATCTATGTACATTTCAAAAAAAATTTTCCCAAAGATGGTTTCCAACATTTTAGGTAGCTCTTTTCATGCTGATGTATGTTCAAGTGTTCAATTTTCTAATAAGTTTGCTTTTAATTAGTTATATGATGCTATAAAAACAGGGTGTGGGGTAATGATCGTGAGCATGCAGTTGGGTCTGCGGGAGTTTTGGCGGGACTTGATCACTACTGAGCAGACTCATGCTCCAAATGACATCATTGATGTAAGATGACAACGGCCATATATTTTGGCTTCACTTTTCTATAGTGGAAGGAAGTGGAGACATACACCCTAATAACTACCTAGCAACAACTCAGAATGTTCTAGCAACAACCACCTAACAACTAAAGAACCACCATCAACATATTGGCGAACGCATAGCAATGCATTAAAAAACACCTTTGCCTAGAAACCACTCAGAACACCCTAGCAATCACATTGACATGTGTTAAAACCTGTTCAGAACAGCCTAGCTAACTTTGAGCGACGCCATAGCAAACAACTTGGCAATATGTTAAAAACCACTCAGCAACAAACAGCCATAACAGCATATTATTACAGCAGTGAGTCTCACATGCACATACACCACTCACATCTCCTTCAAATATAGAATTTTTTTTTTTTTTCTATTTACTAGTTCTATACCGAAGCTTTATACAACAGACCTTATGGCTCCAAACAGACATAGATCACACAGAAACCGAACGCCCAGTAAATTTAGCTCTTTGCACTTTTGCCTTCCCTGAACCATGTGTTCCATATCTTTCTAAGGAAGGGTTGGCAGCTTAGTTCTGAGCACAGAGCACAAAGCACAGAGGTTAAAGTGCATGTTTATATATATATATACACACACTTAACTTTGAGGTTTTTACACTCTTTCTGGCAAAAAAGAAAAAAAATGCATTGCAGCTACTGTATTTTTTCTGTGAGTCTACAGCCTGTAACACTATTCTATGTCAGGTCACCAAGGGCAAGTGAGGAAAATACAAGTTGCGTCTGAAGCTGAAAGTGAAAAAGAGGGAAATGCAACAGCAACAAAACATTTAAAATGGTTCCCTGAAGAACCTTCAACATCCATGTACACTTTCCATTGCACAAATTGTTCTTAATAGTGGAAAAAGGTTCTTCAGATTATTAGAATTCGCTTCACACTAAGAAAAATAGGGTTCTTTTAAGAACCTTTCAATGAGAGTTTCTTTACACTCTTAAAAATAAAGATGATTCCATGTGGAATCTTTAAAGGTGCAGTTTGTAATATTGACAGCTAGCAGTTGCAATAATTACTGCATTGAAAATTCAAAATATTGGAGAGAGTTATTCTCCCACTCCCTCTACCTAAGAATTAGTGTTCTCCTGGGTTGCCAGATTGTGCACACGCAACAGAACGAGCACAATTGACAATGGTAGGCAACAAGCGATGAGTTAATTTATCTGCATTGTAATATTCCACTGTTCACAGAGCTTTTTAGATGCATGGCCGAAGATTTTTAGGTAGGGTAGAATCTGTGATCTCTGACCCAGTTCATTTGCTGGCTTCCATGGCTGCAATACGCTTTGTTTCCTGCTAACTGGCAACCCGGGGAGTCGAAATACTGTTGGGTAAATTGGCAGTGAGTAAAATCACACAGACCAAAACAAAAACAGACATACCAACACAGGACGCACATTTCAAAGTAGAATAATTGGCTGTAGTGTTGTTTTTTTTCGGAGAAAGAAGTATGTGACCTTAGCTTTTCCATCGCACAAAAGGTTCTTCAGACAAAGAAAAAAAAATGTCTTTTAAGAACTCTTCACCGAAAGCTTCTTTGGAGAACCAAAAATGTCTTCCATTGCATCACTACAAAAAAAAAAAAACATTTGGAACTTTTATTTTGATGACAGGAAGTAATATTTTTATAGGACAGCAGCAGGAACCATGTGCATGTGTATGTCTCAGAAATAATGAAACCATTTTAAGATATACATTTGTGCCAGTCATGAAAGATCACATCACAAATTACATGAATGGTACTGGGAACACAGAGGAACATGCAGCATTTTCATGCATTTATTCCACAAGGTTTCGACCTGTAGAGCAGAGGCTTTGTTGGCAGGTGGAGAGGTTGTCCCTGGACTGGGATCGGGGGCAGGGGTGGAGGTGGAAGTGTAGGGGACTTTCTCCTGACAACAGGCTGGGGAGACGGAAAACTCCATCACCAGCAGCGGCCATCCCAAATCGCCCCCTCAGCAGCGCTCCGGAGCTGTAACGGGAGAGCCAGCAGCCTCCTACGCCAGTGACACACACACACAAACCAGCGCTACTCCTTTCAAAGTGAATGCTTTTGGCTCAGCTTTGAAGATCGATTCATTCTAACCTTCTTTTCATTTATTTTAAAAACAGTACATGCCCTTTTCTTCCTCTGTGTAGGCATATGTTGCAAAAGAACTCCATTAAAAGTGTTTCCAATAGAATTGGTCCACTCAGGAGGATATAACTTAGATACAAAGCAATGGTTATTATTATCAGGTTAGGTCAGCTTTGACTCAAACTTTCTTTGCTTCTAGATTAACACCGTTTTTGGTACATTTCTCCCTTGCAGCGTGAATTATGGTCTTTTTTCCACCTGTGCGCTTCGCTCTCTGCTGCTGCTTTCACAGAAGACATTTCATGTTGAGGACACACTCTGCAAGCGGCTTCTTAAGGATGTCATACTGCGCTCGGACAACAGAGCATGTGTCTGAGAATAACTCTCAGGTGCCATCGCAACTCTGAATCTCCCGTGTTTAAAAGTCTCTTGTGTAATAATGCAGCCCGTGGATGATTCATTCCGTAATCTCTCCGTGCATATCAGAGATATTGACTGCTGAAGAAAAGCTTTCAGACGTAATGGATATTCATTTTTCTGATGGCATTAAGAGGAACATATAGCTCATATTTGCACTGGCCTTCTCCGCTGTGAGCTATGAGATTTCAAAGAGCGAAAGAAAGAGTTGAAAGGTGATTGAAATATGTAATGAAAAACTCGAACGAGAGAAATGTTTGCAGAACGGCAGGCTGGATTTTACTGCCTCAACCTTAATTCAGTTTGTATGTATAAGATGCAACAGTTACACTGTGAATCTGGAAAGTTGGAGTCTAAATCATGTTCTGCTGAACTATTACAGGCCTGTTGTAAGTAATGGAAGACTACGAATAAACAATTCCATGAGTGCTGTAGCTCTGTCGTCCATGACAACGCTGAGTGGGACGAGTTATAGCCTTCAGGCTCTCCACGGCAACCGGCAGCACAATTAAAAAAGCAAACAAACACAAAATGAAACACCCACCCCACCTCCATCTCACCTCCACTCACTAGACAACTGGGCACGCTATTCTTCTCAAAACAAAATATGCAACTTTATATACGCAATCTATTATTTATACTAAAACACAACATAATACATGAAGGTAGTCCTTAAAGTTACAGGAGATGCGTGCTAGTGACCTACGAACCTAAATTTCACACTCCTTCACATGAAACTGTTTGCACATTGGGTTTGGCGACTGTGGAGAGAATGCACATTCCGTTTAGGAAACTTTAACTTGGGAAAAACATTAATGTCAGGCTATTGATGTAATATTTATGAAGTAATTTCAGGAGGCTGTTTTTCCATTATTCAGAGCGATGGAGGGTGCAAAGAGTGGAGGAGGAAACAAACGGCTGGTGTTAAAAGACTCATGCGCAAGCTGCAGGTGGGTGGAAAAGGGCTTCCCCGGTATTACTGACGCACAGCTTACATAAACACACACAAACACGTTCTCATTTTAATGTGACCAAGCCATCACATACACACTTACTGAGTGGCAAAACACAGTTTAAACTACAACAAAGGCCCTCTTTCTAATCAGCATAACACATTCAAACATGACATTTGAGAAGGTGGATGTAGCCTCAGAGATGTTTGGGGGGTGTGGCAACAGTATTTTTGCTATAGAAATATTTTGTGTATACTTACAATCCACATTTCTTTCAGCTTATATGCAATTTTTACTGTTCATTCTGGCACTGTCAAAACCAGATGCCTAAAGGCAATTTTGCAAGGGATGCAGTGTTTTGCAAAGGAAGAAGTCATCATCTCACAGGTAGTCAGATTTTGATATCACAGCGGCAATCATTTTCATGCAGAAAGTGGCAAGTTTTGGAAGTGCGCAAGTGGAGCAAACCCAAAATCCTGCATTTGTGTGTGCTCAGCTTTGTTTCTTGCCTCTGAAAACACTACAACACCTCCACGTTGGTAGGCGCTTCTTTGTCAATTTTTCACCCTTGATTGACTTCATGTGATGCGATCTTTCTTTGAAAAAAAGTCAAAAATCACATTTGACAACATTTAAAAAAATGAAATAACCTTTAGAATAACTTTATGGACATGTTGAAAAACAAAACTGTATTTCAAGTTGTTTTTCCAGTGCCGTTAAATTGCCGTCAGCAGGGGGTCCGACCAACACAAATAAGAACAATAAACCCAAATACCAGATTTATTGAATCATATTGTGTCTCCTGGTTTTCTGATTTTCATTAGGAAGCTTGTGTTGCCAGAATGTTCTCCATTTGGTTCAATCACATGTTACTTGACCCCTGAAATGAGATTCGAACCTCTCCAGAACCTCTCCAGATCTCTTTCTGTTACACGACCAGGATGTTGGCAAGGACCACCGCATCACCTGCTTATACAGATGCGGATTTGTATATTTATAAAGTTTGGATCCATCCAGCTCTAGTTCCATCTAGTTCCTCTCCTTCTCATTGTTTCCTGTTTTCCCTCCATCCCTGCTTTCTTTCTTTCTTTCATTTTTCTAGCATACCCCTCTCCTCCTTCTTTCCTGTGCTTGCCCACAGACCTGCTGCTGTCAGTTTGGTAAAGCGTGGCCTCAATGAGCCATGGTGACTCACTGTGTCTCTCTCTCTCTGTGTGTGTGTGTGTGTGTGTGTGTGTGTGTGTGTGTGTGTATGTGTGTGTGTGTGTGTGTGTGTGTGTGTGTGCGCATGCTCATCAATCTAGATTGGAGAAACAAATAGTTTTTTTCTTCACTGATCTCCCTCCTGCCCTGTGAGATCTTCCAGGCGACTGTCAGAACACTCCTGTGTCATTCATGCCCCCTTAAGCAAACACACTGGCGTGTGTGTGTGTGTGTGTATGTTGACATGTTTCCAAGTGCATGTTCTCATGTGTGAATTGTTCATCGGGGAGAGACAATGAATTTTGTCATGTCTCTGTATGGATGAATAAGTGAAATTAGAGGCGTAACGAGCAGCGCTCTGAAGTGACTGCGCAGGGAGTTAAAGACAAATGTTGCTTTGCTGTACAAGCACAGAACACAGACCACTCTGACTTTCTTTTGCTTCTCAGAAACAGCATTTGAAACAACTTTCTCGCTCATCACCTATTCATTCAATCCCCGCTCTCGCTGTGGCTCCAGTATCAAACCATGTATGGCTGTGTACACATGAGTCTCTGTTTGCGGGGGTGAATTCTCTAAGTCAGGGGTTCCCTGCATCTGCTGAACCTCTGCTGAACCCATATGACCTAAATCATTTACTGAAGTAACTACTGAGATTTTAAGCAATGTGTGAAACTTTTTATAAACATAATCAATATAATTATAATACAGTATATGTAATATATATATTAGACTCAAATTTAAATAAGCAAGCTTTTAAGTCTTAAAAATATTACTAATAATAATTTTGATGATTATATATATATAATTATACATGATGATTATATCTAAAATTATATATAATTTTTTACAGTATATATATTATATACTTTTTATTTATATTATTATAATTTTTTGGATATATTATATACATTTTATTATATATTTTCAGTCTTTTTGTGTCAATGTTTGATGTTTTATTCTGTTAGTTGCCATTTCTTTGTAATTATTTGTGAAATTCACTAGCAATTTCTGAACTAAAATTGTTTCAAAGTAAATTCTACACCAATTTTCTTTATTTATTATATAAATATTTTATATTTTATTTTCGTATTCTTATTTTGTATTGTTAATTTCTTTCATAAGAATGGTTTTGCATTCTTTTGCATTCACAGCCTATTAGCAAAGTTCACATGGATACTGAACGGCAACATAAGTTAATGAAGTTCATGTTTGAATATTCAAATATCTGATTGTTGCTATACACTATGCAAATTCCACAGGTGTGTCCATGTTATGCACCAAAAGTGCATTTAAATTTAGAAAAAAAAAAATGTAGAAATGCCCAACTTGTCAACATACATCGAATAGCACTCCAGATCTGTCTAAACAATCACTCATTAATAAAGAATGAGGCCTGTTTTAAATATAGAACTTCATTCCTCTCTCTCTCTCTCTCTCTCTAAAAGTGTTTGTGGATTACACAGAGAGCTTTCAGCACCATGGAGAGCTCCAGCAGCCACAATCCAATGAGAGAGGCATCCGATTATGAGAGGACGTCTCCAACCATGCCTTTATCACCTGTATGTGTGCGTGCATTTGTGCCCATATTGGGTGTCACTGTATAACAGAGTGTAGATCCTATAGTTTGTGCTTGTATCTCAGTGTGTATGCATGTATGAGTGTGTGTGGTGGGTGATGACAGCACACCAGGTGTCCCCTCAGCAGGGGCTCCACGGTAAACATCAGTAAACAGTGAACCTGCTGACGAGCTCTGACCTTATCCACTCCTCTAAACTCCATCCCTCCGTCTCCCTGTACGCATCTGTCTCTCCTCAGCAGGGCAACTCCAATATTCATCTGCCCTCATTTGTCAAAAGTAGGATAAATACTTTATGCAGGAAACGTGTGTGGGGTGTGTGTGCGCCCTGTGGCAGAATGAGAATCACAAATGATAAAGCAAAATGAATGAATGAAAGGTAAAAAATGAAATAGAGTCAGCAGAATAGAAAGAAAGAAAGAAAGAAAGAAAGAAAGAAAGAAAGAAAGAAAGAAAGAAAATAGATTAACTGTGATGAAGTGAGACTCTCGCAAATATATTTAATATAATAATTATTTAGTATAATATAATTGCTTCTTCTGGAAATTCAAACCCAAACGTTTTAAATATTGCATAACCATGACGTAATGTCCATTTTTATTAATCTTTTAACTTTAATACTAAAATTTGTTTTTAAAAATTCTAGAAATACTAGAAAATTGTAGATTATTCATAATAAATTAATTTCACACACAGAGACAGACACACTATATTAGTATTAAAAAAAACATTTTGTTTTTACAAAACTATAATACATACATATAATATAATACAAAACTATAATATATATATATATATATATACACTACCATTCAAAATTTTGGGATCAGTAAGACTTGTTTATTAAAGAAGTCTCTTATGCTCATCAAAACTGTATTTATTTGATCAAAAATACTGAAGAAAAAAAACAGTAACCTTGTAAAATGTTATTACAATTTAAAATAAGGGTTTCTATTTTTATATCCTGTAAAATGTAATTTATTTCTGTAATGCAAAGCTGACTTTCCATCAGCCATTACTCCAGTATAAAGTGTCACATGATCCTTCAGAAATCATTCTAATATGCTGATTTATTATTAGAATTATCAATGTTGGAAACAATTGTGCTGCCAAATATTTTTTTGGAAACTGCGATACTTTTTTCAGGATTCTTTGAGGAATAAAAAGTTAAAAAGAACAGCATTTATTCAAAATATAAATCTTTTCTATCACTTCTTCACGATTTAATAAAAGTTTTAATTTCTTTAAAAAAAAAAAAAGAATAAAAATTTACTGACCCCAAGCTTTTGAACTGTAGTGTATATTGTTAGAAAAGATTTCTTTTTTTTATATATATATATTAAGCAGCACAACTGTTTCCAGAACTGATATTAAATCAGCATATTTTAATGATTTCTTAAAGATCATGTGACACTGAAGACTGGAGTAATGATGCTGAAAATTCAGCTTTGATTAGATTTAGATTGATTAGATTTTAATGTATATTAAAATAGAAAATGTTATTTTACATCATAATAATATTTCACAATGTAATTTTTCCCTGTATTTTATATATTTATTTATATCAAATAAATGCAGCCTTGATGAGCATAAGAAACTAAAACTAAAAAGAACATAAAAAAAAAAAAAAAAATCATTCTGATCCCAAACTTTTGACCCGTAGTGTATATATTTTTTTATTTTTATTATTATTATTATTATTATTATTATTATTACATTGTGTTACAATTACATATTATTATATGGTGTGTATATATATATATATATATATATATATATATATATATAGTTTAAATGTAACACTGTAAAATATATTGTAAATAGCTGTTCAGTAATAGTAACTTTCAGTCCTATCAGCAAAGGCTACAGTGATAAATGCTGTTGTTTTATTGGGACATGACAGCATGGTACACCCTGTTCTTCAGACCTGTACTATGGTACATGCAGCATGATATTAATATTGTATATTGAAGATAGTGCCAGACATACAGCCTTACTGGGGACCATCAGATATCTTCACTGTACAATAGAAAAGCAAATAGAGAAAGCATTGTAAGCAGAGGTGCTGCAGAGCAGAATGAAAGTGTGAGGCTGGAAATGCAGAACATGAGACCAAAAACACGTGAGAAAGGTCACGGCCGGAGAAATGAAACGAGAGCGAACCAAAGAAGTGTACCTCCCAGTAGAGACAAGGTAATCTTGGCTTGACCAACCTCCAAGAATTAGATAAATTGACCCTCACCTTTGTAGAGATTCATTTGTCTGTTTACTCGGATGCTGAGAGAGCCTGGAGAGCAGGAAGGTCAAACCCTCAACCCCTGTGTGGATGCCAGCTGTCTGATAGAGCGAGACAGACAGACACAGAGAGAGAGAGAGAGAGAGAGAGAGAGACAGCTTCACTCGGAGGGGCTGCACGGGGAAGTTTAGGCTAAAGGTAAAGGTAAGGATGGATGGAGCAATGGATGGATGGATGGATCAGCAGGTCCACTTGACCCCCCGATTAGCTGAGCTCGCTTTAATTAGCACTGAGCTAAGTGCCAGTAATTAGCCGCATTGTGTCACCTGCCAGAGGCCCTGCACCATGGCAGCACACGTTGCTATGGTTACCAGAGGACAAGAATGGAGGGGTGGAGGAAAGAAAGCAAGAGCGGAGGAAGAGAGAGAGAGAAAGCACCAACATTAGATATGATCTAAACAGAAACAGCATGCGGCAGGCACACGGATGAAGATTTGTTTTCCCGTGAGAACGTCCATTGCAATATTAAAGAGAAATGGCATTCAGCGGTTTAGTTATGCTTGATATTTCTGGTGCTTTAAAATGCATCATAATTTATGAATTATTAAAAAATGACACAGTTGCAATAAAGTACAAAATGATGAACATCTTATTTTGATACATGGCAACAAACTTCCTTGAATAGTGCTGATTTTTTTTTAAATAATATTAAAAAAACAAGATCTAACTAGATTTCTGAAGCAAGTATCAGTGTTTGCAGAAGCAGAATAGTTAGGTAAATTTAGACTTTGGTGCTGTTTTCAGCCACCATTGCTGTTATGTCACTGAGTATGTTGTTATAGGTGGTGAAATACAAAGAAACATCATGTAGAAATCAAGTATGCAAATACTGTACATTCACCGGTGAACATTATAACCATGAAAAATCATTTTAAGTTTTCAAAAGCAAGCACTGTAAAAATATATTTTATGTATATCAACATACTGTACTTTACTATATGAACTCATTGCTAAAATTAATGAGTACACAAATACAAACAACAGGCTGTTTACGATGGTGTAACAGTACAGAAATTATTGTACTTTCAGTTCTGCTTCTAACAAATTATGCATTGCTCCTTAACTGTGCCTCAACAGTTGTACCAGTGAAATATCATTTGTTTCGCTAAAAAAAAAAAAAAAAATTGAAGACCAAAATATCAAAAGTAGTGGGAGGGATAATATTTGAATGTATTATGCAGGTTAAACCTCAACCTTCAAGATTTTGAAAAAGATCTGCTAAATAAATAAGCTGCAAACTTTCAAACAGGATTGGTGTTTTGGGAGCTGTTCGGAGACTGATTTCAATGTCTTTCCTGATCAAACAAGGCCCTCTGCTGGTCATGCAGAAGCCACGTGCTTCCAGACACCACTGAACTGGGTTCATTCAATCCATTTATACTTTTAGGTCCCCCAAAATTCTTAACACTATCTACAGTTTCTAACATTTCAGCTTTGAGATGGAAAACGATCAAACGGCATTTTGAAAGTTCCTCACCAACAATAAACACACTCTTGAGATACATGTGCTTGTGCATGTACACACACATCCTCAAAAATAAATTCATGCCAAAGAATGTACAGGGTAGATAGAAAAGAGAGGTAAGACTATGAGCTGTTCAAAATACAGTGAGAAATGTGTTTTTCCAGTGCAGTGGGAGAGAGGCGTTACGTGGGCCTCTTCAGAGCCCAGCTGAGGCAGAGTAACAGGGTTTCTCCTGCTGACGTCAGAGCAGTCCGTGTAAACTCCGCAGTCTCTAGGGAAGGAAACAGAGAGAGCAAAAAATAGCGAGAGAATGTAGAGAGAGCGGGCCACCTAGCAACCCCTCGTCCTGCTGCCATGGAGAGCAGAGGAGACAAACCTATAGGAGAAAGAAGCTGATGCAAACTCAGGGATTCCCTCATCTGGGGTTCACACCAGCCCACATCCCAGGAATCACCCCACGCACCCCAATGAGATTCAATTACTGCAGAGCCTTATGTAACCAGCGAGGGCCATACTTTCACATGAGATGCACACATTCAGTCATGCAAACACATGACGAATGCAGTGAAACACAAGCACCTTTCTGAAGGTAGAGTACAAACACAATGGCATTTGAGGTTTTTACTAGAAGATTACATGCCTTAAACATTCAAAAGAAGCTGCTATCTTGCACACAGAAAAGTAACATGTCATGTGAAGCTAATGTGTGCACTGACTGAAAGCGTTATTCATTATTTCACTTTCATTCTGCTTCATCATCTATTTGCACAGTGAATCTGGATTTAATTGGTATAGATAATTGCAATCATGCAACTTAAAATGTACACATTAACAGCGCTTTCCCACAACATTTTAAGTTAAAGAGAGCTAGTTAAATAAGACATGAACTCAGTTCACCTGAGGAGGTAGTCATAGCAACAGTACACCAATCGAGTATTTGAAGGTAATTGTCAAAAACATAAATAGCCTACTGTCATCAATTAATTTCAGATTTGCACATTACCAGTATTCCACAAAAATCTTGATGAAGAAAAAAAGGGGTTGAAAAAGTTTAATTAGAAAAATGTTAAACTAGGTGCTAAATGAAAAATGAACGAATCCATTAGGGATGTAATTGCATTTTATTGAATAATAATTTAAGGTCAGTTAGTACACACTTAGCAGCAATCTCTTTCTTTGTCATTCTTTTAATATATTAGGAGCATTGAGAATTGGCACAAACAATATATTAATGTTGAATATTCTCTCACAGTTCAAATCTGCATATGCAATAATACCAATTTCCAACACACTACAGAAAACATAAAAGAAAATATGTTCAGTTTGTCATGTCTCTTTCAGTGTGGGCCTTGGTGAATAAAAAAAAGTCATTGTGAATTTTATTTATGCAGATAACAAAAACTGAACAAAGGGGGAAAGAAGCGAAAGACGGTATGGAACAAAGAAAGAATGAGAAGTGAGACTGACTTGTCATTTCTGTGTGAGTTGGCGAACATCAACCACACTAGCATTTAATTAAAAGAAAAAAAACTTATTTTTAAAAACCGAATTACTCAGGAGACCGAGACACAGAAAATGTCAAGTTGCCAAACACTGAATTAAAAATCATGATGATAGTAAAGACAGCAATGTGTCATGACGACAAATCTGCATCTAAACAGTGTTTCTACTGAAACTAATCTGCTAATAATGTAAAGACTGACATATGTTCTGTAAAATGATCATCAGTCCTTCCCACACACAACTGTCCCCTTTTCTTCCTATACAAGCAAACAGCAAAGTCTCATTTCTATACAAAAAAAGGCAAAGACACAACCTTATAAATGAAAACACCGCACAAATATGCACAAAACAGCACTTTTTACAAAAAAAAAATAAAAAATTAAAAACATGTTTCTGTACATCTTACCCTACTAAAGTGACAAACTAAATGTAAACTTCGAAAAAGAAAAATGTTCAACTTAAAAAGCCTATCAGAGTAAGGCAGACAATTTTGTACAGCCAATAATATTATTCAAATTAACATGTTCCGGCTAATTAATTTTAGCTATTTAACAAACTGATTTAAACACATTATAATTCAAAACCTCTCTCCACCCATGTGTAAAATCATTCAGTCTGACAGAAGAGCACTGCGCTCTTTTCCTGTACAGCAGCGCCCCCTACCAGCTCTCAGCAGTACTGCGTACTTCAAACCGCAGTTGAAGTCAAGATCAAATCCTTCAATTCACAACACAACTGCACACATCAGGATTTAGGGTTACATGCAGTTCCAAATTACCTTGAACTGAAACAGCTGACTTAAAATCATTACTCTTCCTTTACTGGCAAACATGTGATTCTGTTTTCATCTTGCGCCATACCAAAACACCAGATGACACAATCCTGCCATCTC
The DNA here is from genome assembly GCA_024542945.1 of allo-octoploid hybrid of Carassius auratus x Cyprinus carpio. Taxonomy (NCBI): domain Eukaryota; kingdom Metazoa; phylum Chordata; class Actinopteri; order Cypriniformes; species allo-octoploid hybrid of Carassius auratus x Cyprinus carpio. The sequence goes on along the minus strand of CM045040.1, from coordinate 19,250,036 downwards.
ATCTACCACTTGGATAAATGTCTTATAAATGTTCAAAATGTGTGACATCACACTTCACGAATGTAAAATTAGCTCAAGGGACAGCTTATTTGCTCTGAACGCCTCTAGCTGTGGCTGACAAAAGCGCTATTAACAGCAAGAGCGTTCGAGTGCCTGCAGCTTCCAGTAGACACCTGACCTCTCCGATCATGAATATTCACAGCATATCTCGGGCTCGGGATGTTCTGTGACCCGGAATGAGAACAGAGGTGCTCTGGGCGCCTCCAGAACTCTCTATAGACGCTGTGCTGTAAATCAAGTCTATTGCAATTTTTCTGTTCCCATTTCTTGTTCGTCCCATAGTGTGTGTCCTACTTGCTAAATAAAGTGAAATGGCCTCAATTATGGAAAACAAGCATGAAATCTGTGGTTATAAGGGATATACTGTGGGTTCAGTAGTGTTGATGTATGATCATGTGCAGGCACTGCTTTCTGATCTCATGCTTTACAGAGATGCCCTCTAATATTAAGGCCTACAGAGAATAAGACAAAACCCAGCCTTGCTTGAAACACACACACAACACAATAAAATGAATGCATGAAGCCTGACGTCTTAACTTACTCACCACATTTTGCATCTTGCATGCATCTTATGTGTGTGTGTGAGTGTGTGTATCTGCAAGGGTCAGTATGTTTCTATAAAAGCGAAGAGCACTAATGTTAGTATGGGAAAGCATGTGAGCGTGTGTGTGTTGTCCAGGGATGGATAAACGCAGTGTGACTCATGGTGATTCAGCATTGTTGTTGGCCGTGGCGGTGGCTTTCTTCTTTGGCGGTTTCTTCACTGTCTTGGTGGTCTGCTGGCGAGAACAGCAGGATGTGGTGGTAAAGAAAGAAAAAAGAAAGAGTATTAATACCTTTTACGGTTATAACAAGACCTTATCGAGCAACTGGATGAACGCAATTCAGTGAAGACATGAGCGCACAATCAAAGGCTTGGAAAAAATGTGTAAACAGAAAATTAACAGGAATATCTCACTGATAACTACACTCATGAATTCAAGATAAAAATCACTAAATTGGACTTAAGTCCGGAGTTGAAAAACCTGGAACTGAACACCCTTTCACAAATCTGATTTTTGATTTGTCATTATGGGATGTTGACTGTAGACTGATATAAAGAAAAAAAGAATAATTTAAAGCATTTTGGCACAAGGCTGAAAAAAAAATGAAGGGGTCTGAATGTTTTCTGAATGCACTGTATTTCAAAGAAATCTTCAAGAGAGTTCTTGATTTGCTTGCATTAAGATTGGTAAACACATATGTGACCCTGGACCACAAAGGTCTTCAAGTTTCAATTTTCCGAAATTGAGATTTATACATCACCTGAAGGCTGAATAAATAAGCCTTCCATTGATGTATGATTTATTAGGATCGGACAATATTTGGCCGAGATACAGCTTTGTTTTTTTGAATATCTGGTGCAAAAACATCAAAATACTGAGAAAATCACCTTTGAATTTGTCCAAATGAATTCTTAACAATGCATATTACTAATCAAAAATTAAGTTTTGATATATTTACAGTAGGAAATTTACAAAATATCTTCATGGAACATGATCTTTACTTAATATCCTAATGATTTTTGGCATAAAAGAAAAATTTTGACCCATACAATGTTTTTTTGGCTATTGCTAAAAATATACCCCAGCGACTTAAAGGGATACTCCACCCCAAAATGAAAATTTTGTCATTAATCACTTACCCCCATGTCATTCCAAACCTGTAAAAGCTTTGTTCATCTTCGCAACACAATTTAAGATATTTTGGATGAAAACCGGGAGGCTTGAGCCTTGTGTCAAGGTCCATAAAAGGTATGAAAGTCATCGTCAGAATACTCCATCTGCCATCAGACGTGCAATCTGGGTTATATGAAGCGATGGGAACACTTTTTGTAAGCGAAGAAAACAAAAATAATGATTTATTCAACAATTCCTTTGTCAGCGGTCTCCTCTGTGTCTCTCCATATCACCGTATGCTGTGTATGCTCTTCTGTATCATCCGTGACACAAGGATGTGCTGTTTTCTTTCAAATCAAAATTAAACACACATAGAAACAGCGAATACTTGTGGCGCAGCATATGGTGATATGTTCCGAAGACAAACAAAGCTTTTACAGGTTTGGAACGACATGGGTATAACTGGTTAATGACAAAGTTTTCATTTTGGGGTGGAGTATCCCTTTAAGACTGGTTTTGTGGTCCAGGGTCAAATATTATAAACTATTAGTGACAAAATAAGGTCAAATAAAACATCTACGCCGTATTTTCCTCAGTCTCATTTCAGCAGATGTATAGGCCGCTTTAATGGTGTTTATCATAGAATTTAATAGACAAAGAGCAACATGAACATTGTGTTCAATGGAAGAAAAAAAAAACATGCATACAAATAATGCAAATAATCGATGATATTCTAGGTGTTTTAAACATTTCTGCTTTCCTGAACACTGACTCTTCCACACACAAGCGACAAATGCTGAAACAGCCCCAACTGTCACAACAAAACCATATGATTTAAATAATACAGTTTAAGATATTTGTCCGTTTTCTCATACACTCACCCTTGCCTGTTTTATAACACATTTTAATACTGTATACTTGAAAGTCTAAATACATGTTTCTTGCTTAATTAGACTGTGTGCCTATGAGTCAATAAATACATAAATACATTGTGTACCTCTGTCTTGGCAGCGACTGGTTTCTTGGCTGCTTTGACGCTTGCGGTGCGTTTGGGGGCCTTATCTGCTGCATCTTCATCTGAATGCTCCGTCCTGCTATCTGCCTGCTCCTCAGAGCGAGAGCTGTGCTGTGTTTCAGTGTCAGCCGGTATGGGTGTGGCACGAACTGAATACAATAACAGAAATGGACACAGTTTAGACAATATATTTCTTTCTACTCCACAGGATTTTTTTTCCTCAAGATGAGCAGCTGTCATGCTGCCACATCAGCTGTCACATCCTCTGTTTCCCTTCCTGAAAAATCTATGCTAACATATTTTTCCCCAAATCCTTTGCCTGGTGTTACAGATCAGGCTATTTGCATGCCGCTCACGATCTCTGTGATGTAATTTTCTAATTTATTGTCAAAATTAATGGACAAAATAAACTAATTCAAATAGAGTGAGTTGATATTGACAGAAACATCACTATATTACTATACACAGTATACAGCACACTATATTAAAGGCAGAGATAAATTTAACATTTATTATAATGGTTTTAAGTGAAGGTTGTTTTAGAGTCACTTAAATTAGAAGTTAGAATTTTTTTTGTGTTCTGTAACAGGCCTATAAAATAAAATAAAATATATAAATTAAATAAAACAATTAAGTTAAAAATTAAAAATTAAAAATTAAATTAAATTAAATTAAATTAAATTAAATTAAATTAAATTAAATTAAATTAAATTAAATTAAATTAAATTAAATTAAATTAAATTATAAAAATGTTAGGTTTGATATAATTACAGAAAAAAGTGTGATTTGTTTAATTATTTTTTTTCAATTGATCAACATCACTACAAAATATCAATTAAGCAATATTATGAAATTTGTTCTATGATAAAAAAGGCCAGTATAGACCTTGGCCTGTTTAGGGCAGTGTCTGTTACGAACCACATTAAGAGGTCACGTGAATGAACGAAAATGAATCAAATACAAGCATAAAATTTGTCTTGTCACTGGCTCTCTGAATAGACTCTATCTGGCATTTAAAGCTTGCCAAACCTCATTCACAGCCTGAAACACAAAGACTTCTTTAGAAAGGCCTTTTGCTTGTCCATTCACAATGTATCTTCGACGCTCTGTAATTCAATGAAGGAGCTCTGTGGGCTAATAAAATCACTACATGTCTCATTATTGAAATCATGACCTCTGTGGAACTCTGAATGATTCTCCCACAGACTTTCTTTGTGTTTGCTGTAAAGGCTTACTGGGGGTCACGACCTTCAGCGACTTGCGAGTCTCATGACGTCACAGTATTTGACGAGGCCAAACTCTGCACAGTACCGAACTGCTCGAATGAGCACTGAAACTCATCCAACAAATGGAAAGCAGTGTGCAGTTGCGTACGAACAAACCCCAGCAGACTGACCCCTCCTCTCTCTCTCAGCCAGTAGGCAGCTGAATCACATCAGCATCAGCATTAGAAACAGGCTGAGACAATGGCCGCCTGCAGAGCGGCTTTCAATGAGTCAGCAAACACACAAACACCTCACTGACCTGCCTGTGTGTGTTTGAACAGGACAGGCGATTATAAATATGAGCTGTATTTAAAGAGATATCTGTCACTATGGTTACAGGCATTAAAGAAGCAGATTTACTTTGGTCACATACCAAAATTTTTCAAGCCGTACTTGTCTGCAATTGTATGCAGAGGATCAGATTTAGGAAGTCACAGCTGTTAGTAAATAGGGTTGTTGAAACCAAACACTCATTATGTGAACACGGCCTATAAAGTCAGATTCTGTTAGGACCGTAGCCGTGTGTGTGTTACCTGTGCGTGTGACTGTTTTAGCCCGAGGTAGCGTGGCTGCAGTGTGTGTGTCGTCTGTGTTGTCCAGCTGCTGCTCGTATTCGTTCTGAATCAGAGTCAGATCCTGCATACTGAAACTGCGCAGCTTCTCTGATAACACACCCTGACCCTGCAGTTCAATAATACAAAAGACTCAAATATTACAAATGCATTATCTTATTCAAGGCACAGAACAATTATACTGTACTTGTACATATGACAATACAGTTCTTTGCTAAACACAGTTTGAATAGAAGACAAATGTGTATTGAACAGTGACCCTGCTCTACACTACGCAAAATATGATTAGATATGTTTCTTTCTTAACTTTACACAATATGCAAAAAAAAAAAAAAAAAAAAAAAAACACTGCTCTTTACAAAAGCAGCTAGGGTTCTCAGTAATAAGGATTTTTTATGCTGGACCAGTAGGTCAGAACTTTACTCACCCATTTGTTTTTATTCTACAAACCCGATTCCAAAAAAGTTGGGACACTGTACAAATTGTGAATAAAAACAGAATGCAATGATGTGGAAGTTTCAAATTTCAATATTTTATTCAGAATACAACATAGATGACATATCTAATGTTTAAACTGAGAAAATTTATAATTTTAAGGGAAAAATAAGTTGATTTTAAATTTCATGGCATCAACACATCTCAAAAAAGTTGGGACAAGGCCATGTTTACCACTGTGTGGCATCCCCTCTTCTTTTTATAACAGTCTGCAAACGTCTGGGGACTGAGGAGACAAGTTGCTCAAGTTTAGGAATAGAAATGTTGTCCCATTCTTGTCTAATGCAGGCTTCTAGTTGCTCAACTGTCTTAGGTCTTCTTTGTCACATCTTCCTCTTTATGATGCGCCAAATGTTCTCTATGGTTGAAAGATCTGGACTGCAGGCTGGCCATTTCAGTACCCGCATCCTTCTTCTACGCAGCCATGATGTTGTAATTGATGCAGTATGTGGTCTGGCATTGTCATGTTGGAAAATGCAAGGTCTTTCATGAAAGAGACGACGTCTGGATGGGAGCATATGTTGTTCTAGAACTTGGATATACCTTTCAGCATTGATGATGTCTTTCCAGATGTGTAAGCTGCCCATGCCACACGCACTCATGCAACCCCATACCATCAGAGATGCAGGCTTCTGAACTGAGTGCTGATAACAACTTGGGTTGTCCTTGTCCTCTTTAGTCCGGATGACATGGCGTCCCAGTTTTCCAAAAAGAACTTCAAATTTTGATTCGTCTGACCACAAAACAGTTTTCCACTTTGCCACAGTCCATTTTAAATGACCCTTGGCCCAGAGAAAATGCCTGCGCTTCTGGACCATGTTTAGATATGGCTTCTTTTTTGACCTATTGAGTTTTAGCCGGCAACGGCGAATGGCACGGTGGATTGTGTTCACCGACAATGTTTTCTGGAAGTATTCCTGAGCCCATGTTGTGATTTCCATTACAGTAGCATTCCTGTATGTGGTGCAGTGCCGCCTAAGGGCCCGAAGATCACGGGCATCCAGTATGGTTTTCCAGCCTTGACCCTTAAGCACAGAGATTGTTCCAGATTCTCTGAATCTTTGGATGATATTATGCACTGTAGATGATGATAATTTCAAACTCTTTGCAATTTTTCTCTGAGAAACTCCTTTCTGATATTGCTCCACTATTTTTCTACGCAGCATTGGGGGAATTGGTGATCCTCTGCCCATCTTGACTTCTGAGAGACACTGTCACTCTGAGAGGCTCTTTTTATACCCAATCATGTTGCCAATTGACCTAATAAGTTGCAAATTGGTCCTCCAGCTGTTCCTTATGTGTACATTTAACTTTTCCGGCCTCTTATTGCTACCTGTCCCAACTTTTTTGGAATGTGTAGCTCTCATGAAATCCAAAATGAGCCAATATTTGGCATGACATTTCAAAATGTCTCACTTTCAACATTTGATGTTATTTATATTCTATTGTGAATAAAATATAAGTTTATGAGATTTGTAAATTATTCCATTCCTTTTTTACTCACAATTTGTACAGTGTCCCAACTTTTTTGGAATCGGGTTTGTATTTTCCAGTTAATTAAATAATATATACAGGGGTGCACATAAGTGGTCCGCAGGTCCGTATGCACGACCAAAATAAAAAATGCGCTATATAAATAAGTTCTGACAGTGCTTTTGCGTACTGACAAGGTTGACACCTGTTAATACACAATTACCATTTTAGATCGACAAACTGTAATATATAAGTTTTCTTTTCAAACTGAAAGCATAAATCTAGGCCATCCCATGCCGTTTTCAAAGCACAATGCAAAACTGTGACATTCATTCACTGACGCTCTTTAATCAGCAGCGGCGCTAAATCCGTAAGCACATATATTTACTTGCTGGCAACCCGCCAAAATAAAAGCCTGCTGATTTTAAGTTTGAAAATGAGGAAAACGCTTTTATTTATTTATTTATTTTTAGAGACTTTTATCCAAAGCAATTTACAATTGGGGAATACATGAAGTGATTCTTCTTAAAGAGGCAACCAAAGAAAGTAGTAGTAAATATTAGCATTTTATTTTTAAGTTTACTATAAAATAATTGTATTTGTATTTAATACTAGGCCTACCTTTTATTTTTAATAATATTATCACACATTATTATTTAGTTTATTATTTTATTTAAAAAAACTAAATAAATAAAGTGCAATAATATTATAACTATTATTAATTTTTTTTATAGTTATATTTAATGGGTCACGCTATATGTAGTGTGAGGACCAAACCAAATCTCCAGGTTCTCTTATGAGAACCAGGCTGAAAAAATTATATGCACCCCTGAATATAAGAATGTATTATTTTTTAAGAAAAACTGGCCCCAGGACCATCCGACTCCTTTGAGCCGTGACCCACAGATGCACACTTCATCTAAAACACAGTGATTTCACCTTTGTGGCTGCTGTGACTGCTGCAGTGGCTGCAATGTTGAGTCCTCTCTTCCCAAAACGCATCATGGTCTCATAACTGCGGTCTTTAGCCTGGGTTATGTACTCATCAATTTCCTGTAACACACACATACATTAAAAAATTAAAAGACTTGTCTTTAACAATAGTTTGATTATATGTAATGAGGTCAGTTGTATTTGTACCTTTTCTTTATTGGAAAGCGTGGGGTGCACAAACTTGCGGTACAGCACACTGGAGCCCTTGGTGTACGGGGACAACAGCCAGATGACAAAGGCAATCTTCAGCTCAAAATAAAATGGAAACCTGGAAAATGGGAGGTCAAGATTTAACAATTAATACAATTAAAGCTATATTAAATTAATAATCATTAATAACAATAGGGATGAAAATTACCATGGCATCACTTTAAAAAAAAAAAAACGTTTTAAGTAGTAAATTATCTTCAGAATGATGGTCAATTTGTGAAAAATCAAAATGTATATAACGTGATTCATATTTCTGAAATAGTCTAACAGTATTAACAGCTGACTAACCAAGACAGAAGCATATCTGTGATCGTTTCTGCTGTCGAAAATAACGCAAACACTATCCAGTACATCATCCATTTCACCTGAGGATGGAAACACACACAGATGTTATAATCAAGCTCGTGTGCACATGACATCAGCACGCATCAGGTCACATGTTCTTGCTGAATATAGACTTGTGTGTTATGCATAACTGCCTTATGAAAAAACAGTCACCACTGCACTGCATTCCCAGTTATATCTCCATCTTTACTGGCAATAAGATTAATATCCAACTAATTATCAAATGACACATAACTTAGGTCATCTAAAACTGCATGTGCATTTATAGATTCAGCTCCAAAAAGGTTATAAAATGCCCATAGTGTTTTTATCAAACATTCGATGAGTCCTCTGCTCAATCTGACGTGTGTTGCAGCCTGGAATTAAACCAAGCCATGCTGGTTTAATTCCAGCCTGGTTTCTCCATTTCTGTCACCGATGGGAGTTGGGAACGCTTAATTTCTAGCAATATTGCTGTCTTGATTGCACAGATACTATTTGAACTGAACTGAGCTGGACGATGACATCACTGAATCAATGATAAACTGACTTCAACTGAAAAATTTACTGTTTACTATTGTCCTCTTGCATTATCGACACACTATTTTCCTGTTTAATACTGTAAAGCTGCTTTGAGACAGTCTCTATTGTTTAAAGCACTATAAATAAAGGTGACTTGACAGCGCTAATATATATATAATTGTAGCGCTTTATACAATACAGATTGTGTTCAATTGAAGCCGTTCTGAAGTACTCACATACTCCTTGACGTTTTTCGTCTTCACAGCCTTATAAGAGGAATAGGCTGGGTAGAGCGTCCCGAAGGCCAGGCTGCAGAGAGAAAAAACTCCTATTAAACACACAGCCCAGCAGACACTGACAAGCTCACCTTACCATTACACCAGCTCACTTCAGCATCTACAATTTCACTTGCACCATTACCTCAAGGTAAAGAATACAAATACCTATTTAAGTGTCAAAGGTAGGATAGGTATCTAAGGTTCATTTCAAATCCAACCACAACAGAAATTAATCAGTTTATGAATCACACATCCAATATACTGGTGGCTGATCAAAATAGTCAGACGTGTACTTCGGTGAAAAGCAAACCTATAAAACTTATCCCAGTGAACAGTTGCCCTACTGTGCACACACAATCATGCTTGATGACGTTACTGAAAGCAAACACTCTGAATCTGAGAGCCATTTAATGTGAACCATTTATGAAAGGAAGTCGGAGAGCTTGGAGACGGATGTACACACAAAGGGACCAGATTAGATGCAGATGCCCTGCATGTGCAGCATGCACTCAGACACGTGCTCGCGTTCACTCGCGCTCCCACACACACAAACATGCCGTTTTGTGCTGATGTGACAAAAGCTGAACGTTCTGCAATGGCAGATCCAGCAGAGGATGTCAGGATACGGGACAGGCCGCACCTACCCACTGCATGTGCTGCAGACAGCTGGCATGAGTGCGTCCCCATCACTCTGTGGCTTCAGGCAAGACACTACAACACCATAGTTTTTTCATGGACTTTTTAGCCTATTTGGCTTTCCATAAAGTACTGTATTAGACTAGTAGGAAAAAACAAGGGGTTGTTTATACACCCGATTTTATACAGCTTTTTTTTTTTCTGGCTGATTTATGGAGTGATGAAATTAGATCAAAAATGTCCTTGACTCATTTTAAACCCGGCTTTATTCAATGTTCAGATTTCTGTTCTGGAAATTGAACCATTTCAGGAACCTTTTAAAACAAGAAAATGTTTGCAATTCTTAATTAATCAACTGGGGAAGTAGAGTAATATCTAAGAATTTATTTTTTTTACTACCTTATGGGGCATCTTGCCTTTAAAACATGGTTGTATTTATAGTTCATATGATGCGTTCTACTCTATAAATGCATAAGTTCATATAGACTGTGCACTGTGTTTAATGCATAATGAAGCATGAGGACAGCGAGGCAGTCTGGCGCATGGCAGACCACATGCCCTCGGTCCCATTTGCTAGCCTGACTCCCTTAATGCATCTGCTCACCACAGTTAAAGCCACAACAAAGAGCATTCCATGAGATTCAGCAAAATCACGATAACGATACTTGATGTTTGTATCTAAATGCCAAGATCCAGTCATAAGAACTAATTCAACCTCTCCCGGTCTTTGTAATAATATGACCTGCACATGCATTGTGGAGCAAGGCCTGAGTGTTTGATGTAATCGATGAATCAGGAAGACTCGGTGTGGTGTGATCCAATGCGATTTAAAGTCAGCTGACTGTAAATCCCACTAGGAACCCATATGAGACCCAAGTGTGTGAGTCATAAAGACCAGACTGGCCTCCATTGCATAACATTACCAGAAGGGACAAATCAGCAAAGCAGGTAGCCCTTCTTACAGAAAAAAACCCTCATCAACACATCTCAGAAGTCTCTGATAACAGTTTGTGATTTAAAAATGGACATTTGAAAGTATGACATCAGCATATAGGCCTAGAGGAGATGATGTGATAGGTGTAATATACACAACAGCTGGCATGTTGAAAATTAATTCCATTCTCTATTAAAGTGTTGGGTACAATAAGACACAATATCATACACAGGGCATTTTGCTCTAGGTGAAAATCATGCACACAACAAGCAACCCTCGTCTGGATACAGTCATCGCTTTGTTTTATTAATTTAACCGTTTATGTGATAGTTAGAGTAGTCGAATAAATGTGAATATTAAAGGATTTCAATGAAAAAAAAAATGAGCAGAAATATTTTCTCATTCCATTGAAAAGCGTCATGTATCCGCAGCAACACACACACACACACACACACACACACACACACACACACACACTCACACCACCATCCGCGAAATGATCCACGACACCATCTTGATCTCTGCGAGGACTTTTCCTTATTTGAGTCGATTGTTCAGCATCTCCATTCCGACCGTGATGCTGAATAGATCTCGTGTGTCTGTGTGTCTCAGTGTAACAGTGAGGATGACGAGGAGCCGCTGCATATGCGCTCAGTCAGTCAGCCCGCGTCTCTTAAAGGGACAGTGACATCTTTACACCTGCTCCAGTTATTAGAAAACAAACATTCATTTATATGTTTCATTGCTGCCCTGACAAATATTTGACATGGTATCCATAGCTTCCGCCATGGATACTTATTGTTACTACTGTAAACTTTGCACCAAATGTATCTTTTGAAAGATAGTCGTGTCATATGTAGGCTATAATTCAAAGGTTTTCATTTGCAGCACAACATTTATATAAGTCAAGAAGTATTTATCGTTAGGCTTTTTTATGTTTTACTATGTGTGGCCTGCTGACTTTTAAAACTGTATTTGTGTGAACTGTTGGGTTTACACTTATGTGCAATGTTTTGTAGAGATGAAACTACAAAACGCTTTAATAAATATATTGTCAACTAAAAAAGCTAAAAGTAGTGTTTTTTTATATATATATATATATAATTTTGAATAATTAACAAAAGGTGCTCAAACTCTTATATTGGCTGATGGTGGCCATGTTTTTCGAGATACTGCTGCTGCTGTTCATATATTAAAAATATTTATATATAATATAAATTATATGAATATAAATATATACATGGAAAATTTTCTAAATATATACTGTATACGTGTGTATTTATGTATGCATAATAAATATACACAGTACACACACACACATATATTATGTAAAGAAATAATCTTATTTTGAATGCGATTAATCGCGATTAATCGTTTGACCGCATCGTTAACCATTCATTCTGCTCTAAGCCTCTTGTTTTACCAGTTTATATTTATCACTATGAATGTTAATTTGAGAAAACTATGTGACACTTCTTTTACAATTTGGGTGCCATTAGCACTTTAAAAGGAGGTATGCAAGAAAGAATTATGGGTCCCCTCCAAGGAAACAAACAATCACAGGATTTAAAGGGGATAAGAGAGTAAAGAAAATAGTAAAAACTAGAATTTATTGAGAAGCAATTAAACTATTTGCAAATAATATCTTTATTTTGAAATATACACACATTCACTCTTAATCATATATATAATACGCCAAAAATTGCACAGTTAATGTTTCTTTTTTCATCACATTCAGTTATGAAATACATGAATCATGTAAATTATATATTTTATATTCAAAATGGCAAAATGTTTATTTACTGTAACACAGTACTACTTTCCACCAACCCACCTTGAAGGCGTTGCCCTAAACCTTCAGTTCTAATTTAAACTAAAGTACACAGTCCCCCTATAACCCCAGGGTGTGCACATGAAGCCAGTTACCCATGTAACCAGGGCCCATGAAGAGACGCTCCATATTCATAGCCAATCTCAGTGACGTCACACTGACAAGCGTCTTATTGAGTGTCTCTAAGGTACTTGACTGGCCCAGAGCAGACAGGACACTTGCACTCCAGTTTTCTTAACACTGACCATTAAATGAAGATTAATCGTGAAGCTTTGCTTGGCGAGTCTATTCTAAAGTTCCTCACGGGATTATGGGACCTCTCTAAGTAGGTGCAGCGGGGGCCAAGAGGGTCCTAACTCCAAGAGGTGCAGTGTGGTCTGGTTAATGGATGTGACACAGTGATTGGAATCATACAAGGGGCTGTGTTATTCTCCATTAACTTTTTTATTATGCTATATTACTGTATAATATATTAAAAGAGAAAAATGATTGTCTCCTGATGTCATGTCTGGCAACTGACAAATATGTATTCAATATCATTGGGATATAATATAAACTTAATGTACCAGTTAATGATCTAATAATAAGCACAAAATACACTAAGTAGTCATTATGGGCCACACCCCAATTTTTATTTTTATTTTGATGCAACGTTTGAATTCACAAGATTCTGAGCTAGGATGCTAATGTACTTATTTCATCATCACCTGTTGGTCTGATGCATGTGTGGGGCTGATTTGGAAGCATCCCACCAAGTTTGAGATCCCTGTGACTTACGGTCTCTGAAGCCAAGACACTTTTAGGGCAGAAAAACTAGATTGCATAACAGTGTGATTAGTAAAAATGGGGTCTGGTGCAGGGTTGAACTTTCTTTGATGTTGATTATTTTTTGATGACAGGCTAACAGCTAATGTCAGTTTACAGTTTATGTCAGTTTTATCATAAAATGTATTTATATTAACTATGGTATTTTGGTGTAAACTATTAGTACTATTTTAATTTTTTTTTGTAATGCTGACGTGTCAATGTTTTATTATTTCACAATATACTTTATTTCTAGTTCTATTTATATTATTATATTATTTAAATTTATTGTTCAAGCAGTGGACCTATTTTGGGGTAACTGCATTATTTAAAATTTCATAAATGAAAACAACGCTGTGAATGGTCTTTAATGTCGATGGTTAACCGACTCAACATTGAAAATACATCACCAAAAAAAAAAAAAACATGTTGCCATTCAATAATTATATTCAATATATCCCCTATGGGTTGTAATGGACTACATCAGGGTTGCCAAGTTTTTGCTTTTGCAACTTAACCTGCCCAATTGCTACTCAAAACTAGCCCAATCACTTTTGAGGGGTGTTCCCTGGTAAAAATCGCATTCCGGGGGTAAAATACACGTTTTTCTCTGCGGATCCTCCAGTAAAATTCGCATTCCAGGGGCTAATTATCACGTTATTTGGGTCGCTTCAACCCGCGGATATGAAAAGTAACCCCCGGCAACAGTGTTAAAGTAGCTAAATTCCACGGGAAAACTGCGGACTTGGCAACACTGGACTACATGTAATGGACTAGTGTTTTTTTCACTAGTCAAAAGTTATTTGATAAACAATGATTATAGCCAAAGTTCCCTTTTTGGGAAGTAATCAGACAATATTTCAAAAGCTTTAGTTTATTGCAGTGTCATCCATGAACCACAAAATGTCTTATAAAATAAAATAGTAAGCATTAAACAAATAGATAGCTAAGAAATTCACTGTGTAATCTCCAAACAACAGGGCCAAATCATTTCTTGTAAACCTTTATTTTGAGAGAGAGAGAGAGAAAAAAATCTTACGCACTGCTAAGATCAATATAGATATTGTTACATATTAATGACCAGTAGTTCTGCAGAACTGGAGTTGTTGATTCTTGAATGACGTTCCTCAAAGCCAATCTAACACTTGCTTTCAGTGAAATATTACCTAAATGGTGTATTACAAAAAAAAAGCAAAGAACATGTTTTCATCAAAAAAACAAAACAAAAAAAAAACAGGAACTTAAAACTAAAAATAAAAAAACTTTGGTCTAGTTCCCTTCCATGCTCTTATCCACCTCTCCTGAACAAGTTGGCGGGAATCTTTTAATCAATTTAATTACTGTTCTTAACTAAAAGCTCTCCTTCACTGAAGAGCACAAAATGAATGTTCTCTAAGAAGGAAACCCAGTGCTCATGTTTTTCACAGAAGTCATAAAGAAACCTTGGTGAAGGCCTTTTAAAAGATTCATGTCAGCTTATATCACCAGCACTCTGAACAGTCTAACAAATTTTAAACGCTGAGAAAAAGAACAGACTTTTTAAATACAGAGAAATGGATTGTGAAACTAAACAATGCTCTTGTAACACTGATGAAGCAGCATCTTCATCCTACCAAAACGCTGAGACGTTCCATTATAAACAGCTTGTTTTGCAAGCACACTGGCCTCATCCAAACCCAAATCTCACCCACCCTGAGACCCAATCTCTCGGTGACTTCTCCACCATCAGTTCAACAACTAAGAGCGGCCTAGTTTAGGCTCATGGGCTTTTAATGTTCCCACAGCATCCTTCACGGCATGGTAGATGATGTTCTTCACCTTTAAACAACAGAAATAACATTCAATCAGAATCAAAAGTGTTTGGCAAGCAATTAGCTTACCAGAACATTTTGAAATACTGCTTTTGTGCTCCACAGAAGAGAGCAGTACGACAAACAGAAATACCTGTAGCTTGTCCTCGTGGTTAGTGTGAGTGGTGGAAAGGTGGCGGAACTCCTGCGTCAGTCTAAAACAGTGCTTCACATGCTCGGGAGAAACAAAGTCCTCTGCGACCTTGATACAGCTGTACAGGTTGTGCACCTGGGAAAACCAAGATGAGCAAATGAGTTTTTATCGTATATGATATAGTTGACATCACATAAGGGAGCACTGTCATTCCAAATGTCTGCATAATTGCAAATGTGATACTGATTTTATCCAACAGTTAATAATGTGAATTACATTTGAAACGTTTCTGTCAATATTGCCTGTTTTGCCAAAGAAAATAGTTCCAAATAAATTTTTAGTTTAGTTTAGTTTTATTGATTTATATAGCACATTTAATAACAACAGGGTCGACAAAAAGGCTGTACAAGGCTGTACTTTTGAAAAAGGCTGATCTTACATACGATGGCAAATTATTCCACAGCTTAGGTGCTGCCACCGAAAAAGCACAATCCCCCTTGAGTTTCAAGCTTAGGTACCAAGAACAATCATTTTGAGAATTTGATGACCTTAAAGGCCTGTTAGTCACATCGAACGAGAGGAGATCAGACAGGTAAGATGGTGCCAAACCTGCCACAGATTTATACACAAACAGCAGTACCTTAAACTGAATTCTAAACTTGATATTAAAAGAAAGAAACAAATTTATTTTAGCAATCAAAAAAAAAAAAAAAATGCTGATTTCACAACTGAATTTATCTGCTTTTCAAATTTGAGTGCCGGATCAAAAATAACATCCAAATTCTGAGCACAAGTGCCTACAGTTTTAGTTACAGGACGCAGAGTTTTAGATAGGATGGAAGCACATTCAGGTCGTCCAAAGACCAACACTTCAGTCTTAGAATCATTTAGCTATAAATATAGCCATCCAAGTTTTAGTTCACACAATCAATAAAAGACTGGAGAGATACATTGTCATCTGGTTTCATTTGAAGATAAAGCTTTATATCATCTGCATAAAGATGGTATGAGATCTGATACTTACGAAAAATCTGAGCTAAAGGAGGAAGATAAAGAAGAACAAAACAGGGCCTAAAACGGAACCCTGTGGTACCCCACATGTACATGCTGCATTGACGGAGGTAAAATTCTCAATAGCTACAGAAAAAGATCTCCCCTTAAGATAGGATGTGAACCAGCTTAAAGCCGCAAAAGAACCGCTGTGCGTCTCAGATCAACTCACAATGGTGCTTGAATCAGTGTTTTTGAATCAATGATTCAGTGATCCATGCATGAAGTCACTTGTTAAGTTCCTGAGTGAATCAGCATTTGAACGAATTAGTTGAATAAAAAAAAAATCGATGACTCACTTCACAGTAACTTGCTGCTACACACTGGCAATTCAGTTCATATTTCAAGTATAATTTCTTCAAATCATATGTATTTTTTTTTATATTAAAAATATTTTTTAATCAGTATTATGCATTTGTAATTGCAGTGTAAATACCTCTAAATGCTGCAGCTTCTGCAGTTCAAAAATTTATTTTGTTGGTACTTATTTCATTTGATTAGTAACAGCCTATAGTGTTTATTATTCTATTTGAATTTATTAAATAATAATTTAACAAAAAAAAAAATCTAATAGCGTTAGAAAAAAAATATCAAAATCTTTGGTCAACTGTCCATGACAGGCCTAAACCAGTCAAGTTACCAGCATAAAAACACACTCGGCTAAATATCGTCCAATTATTGTTATCGACAAAATGAGAAAATATAGATTTTTTTTTTTGTGTGTCAATATTGCACACCCCTAGTGTCCAAGTACATGATTTTGACTGGAAATCTGATGGTGGACATCCTCTCAATAACTAACCTGATGTGGCGCTCCAGCTGGGATGAACACAGCATCTCCCAAAAACTGCACAATGGACCAGCCCTGGACTCCGTACTCCTCATACAGCCTGCGACGCAGCGTTTGATCCAGGTACCAGCTCTGGTCGTGGATTGGATCATGGTCTGGTGGGTTCTCCTGACCTTGTTCCTCTCCAACCTGCAATAAATAGGTGAAATGAACTTCAGATATGCATACCGTATAAAATCAGAAAGCAGAGAACAGTGCCCAAATCTGAAATCTAAAAAGTTGTCATCATTTAGTAATCCCCAAATGCATATACAGGTGCTTCTCAATAAATTAGAATGTCGTGAAAAAGTTCATTTCAGTAATTACACTCAAATTGTGAAACTCGGGTATTAAATAAATGCAATGCACACAGACTGAAGTAGTTTAAGTCTTTGGTTGTTTTAATTGTGATGATTTGGCTCACATTTTACAAAAACCCACCAATTCACTACCTCAACAAATTAGAATATGGGGACATGCCAATCTGCTAATCAACTCAAAACACCTGCAAAGGTTTCCTGAGCCTTCAAAATGGTCTCTCAGTTTGGTTCACTAGGCCACACAATCATGGGGAAGACTGCTGATCTGACAGTTGTCCAGAAGACAATCATTGACACCCTTCACAAGGAGGGTAAGCCACAAACATTCATTGCCAAAGAAGCTGGCTGTTCACAGAGTGCTGTATCCATGCATGTTAACAGAAAGTTGAGTGGAAGGAAAAAGTGTGGAAGAACAAGATGCACAACCAACCGAGAGAACCGCAGCCTTATGAGGATTGTTAAGCAAAATCGATTCAAGAATTTGAGTGAACTTCACAAGGAATGGAGTGAGGCTGGTGTCAAGGCATCAAGAGCCACCACACACAGACGTGTCAAGGAATTTGGCTTAAAGTTGTCGTATTCCTCTTGTTAAGCCACTCCTGAGGCGTCTTACCTGGGCTAAGGAGAAGAATGAGAGCAAGTTTTGTGTTTAATTTGGAAACCAAGGTCCTAGAGTCTGGAGGAAGGGTGGAGAAGCTCACAACCCTAGTTGCTTGAAGTCCAGTGTTAAGTTTTCACAGTCTGTGATGATTTGGGGTGCAGTGTCATCTGCTGGTGTTGGTCCATTGTGTTTTTTGGAAACCAAAGTCACTGCACCCGTTTATCAAGAAATTTTGGAGCACTTCATGCTTCCTTCTGCTGACCAGCTTTTTGAAGATTTAATTTTCCAGCAGGGTTTGGCACCTGCCCACACTGCCAAAAGCACCAAAAGTTGGTTAAATGACCATGGTGTTGGTGTGCTTGACCGGCCAGCAAACTCCCCAGACCTGAACCCCAGAGAGAATCTATGGGATATTGTCAAGAGGAAAATGAGAAACAAGAGACCAAACAATGCAGATGAGCTGAAGGCCACTGTCAAAGAAACCTGGGCTTCCATACCACCTCAGCAGTGCAACAAACTAATCACCTCCATGCCAGGCCAAATTGAGGCAGTAATTAAAGCAACTGTGGGGGCAGCTATGGCCTAATGGTTAGAGATTTGGACTTGTAACACGAACGTCGCAGGTTTGAGTCTCGGTGCTGGCAGGAGTTGTAGGTGGGAGGGAGTGAATGAACAGTGCTCTCTTCCACCTTCAATACCCATGGCTGAAGTGCCCTTGAGCAAGGCACTGAACCCCCAGTTGCTCCCCGGGCGCTTGATATAGCTGCCCACTGCTCCGGGTGTGTGTTCATGATGTGTTCACTTCTCACTGCTGTGTGAGGGCACTTGGATGGGTTAAATGCAGAGCACCAATTCCGAGTATGGGTTACCATACTCGGCAAATGTCATGACTTTCACTTTCACTTTCAAAAGGAGCCCCTACCAAGTATTGAGTACATGTACAGTAAATGAACATACTTTCCAGAAGGCCAACAATTCACTAAAAATGTTTTCTTTATTGGTCTTATGAAGTATTCTAATTTGTTGAGATTGTGATTTGGTGGGTTTTTGTTAAATGTGAGCCAAAATCATCACAATTAAAAGAACCAAAGACTTAAACTACTTCAGTCTGTGTGCATTGAATTTATTTAATACACGAGTTTCACAATTTGAGTTGAATTACTAAAAAATAAATGAACTTTTCCACGACATTCTAATTTATTGAGAAGCACCTGTATATAGGTTTGGAACCACATGAGTGTCTAATTTTGGATAAACTATTACTTTAAAAGCAATAACAGTCAATGTCACCTTTCGCAGGAGCTCGCGGATCTTCTCCGCGTCTTTGGCGGCGTAGATGTGCCAGAGAGCTCCAGGTTTCTCCTTTGCCTCATAGACTCTTCTCTTAGTCACGTCATCCACATCTCCCTCTTCAATGGTCTGCATCACCTCTGCAGTAATAACAGGTCGGTAAGTAAACATACCCACAATCGTAACTTGTGTAAAAAAAAACTAGAGCTGAACTATTAATATTGATTGTTAAAGCCTTATTTGGTTCTACACAGGGTCTCTTAGCATTAGTTGGGCAACTACACGATGACCATCAAAACAGAAAGTAGATATTTAATATTTTTGATTATAATTACTAAGCAATAGGGCTGTCAAAATGAAACTTGTTTAACACTTATTTATGCAGTGCTGTTAACACTATAAATTTATCTGACAGTATAGTAGTTCCATTCTTGTATTTTCAACCACATGCTCCCTCTCTCTGCCCTTCTGAAGATGCCAGCAAACCCAAACACACAACATGATTGACTGGCAGAAAGCATTTATGGTTTTTAAACAAGTTCTGCCAGTCCCCTGACTCTATTCTTGCGGTTTAGGACGGTCTCAGACACAGATCTGACACAGATCTGACACAGATCTCAGTGATATCGGGCAGATAGGATATTTTATGAGTGGCATTGCAAGAAATAATAATTTATAGGACATTAAGTTACTCATTCACGTGCAAAACACACTTAAAGGGTAAGTTCACCCAAAAAATGAAAATTATGCTGCGTTTTACTCACCCCCGAGGCATCCTAGGTGTATATGACTTTCTTCTTTCAGACAAATACAGTCTGAGTTATATTACAAATTGTCTTTGATCTTTCAAGCTTTTTCATGGCACTCAATGGGTGTTGCATTGCTTCAGTCCAAAAGATGTGAAATAAAAAGCACCCTTCCATAAAAAAAGAAAGAAGTCTCTTACATGGCTCCAGGGGGTGAAAAAAGGCCTCCTGTAGCGAATCTATGCATTTTTGTAAGAAAAATATCCATATTCAAAATGTAATAATCACTATAATCTAGCTTGCGCATACAGTTGTACACAGAAGCAGTACCGGGCGGATGACGTATGAGGTCAGCGTTGCGCATGTGCCGGTGAACCTCGTGAAAACCAACGTTTGCTTACAGGATCAAAAGAAGCAAAGTTTCCTTACTTTGTTCACCCCCCGGAGCCATGTGAGACACTTTTTATGGAAGGGCGCTTTTTATTTCACGTCTTTTGGACTTAAGGAATGCAACACCTGCTGAGTGCCATGAAACAGCTTGAAAGATCAAAGACATTTTTTAATATAACTCCGACTGAAAGAAGAAAGTCATATACACTTAGGATGCCACGTGGGGAGGAGGGGATGGGGGGCTTGGGAGTAAAATACGTAGCCTATTTCACTTTTTGGGTGAATTAACCCTTTAAACATAATCAAGCAAAAGAGAAGGTTACACAATATTAAGTCCACACAATGTGGGAAAATTTTTACATTCATTTTGGCAGATTACACAAATATTTACCAAACTACCAACACAAATAACTTTTTGTCTTAAGAAAAACTGAACTACAAGAAATTTCAGATGAATTGCAATAAAATATTTTGATCTACTGACAGCCCTACTAATCAAGGAAGCAAACGGAGCAAAGAGGCTGAATGGGGGGAAGGTAAGGATCAATACTGCAGGGTCTGCTCAGGAGTTGTATAAAGAATATACATCAAAAATATACTAATCACAATAAATCGCTCCAGTATCCCAACACTTTTTAGGGAAAAAAAAATGTCCGCACAGATTCCCAGAAATAAAAAAAAGGTGACAAATTCCAATTCATGGATTTTTCTTTTTTTTTTAAGAAACACTTAAAAGAAGGAATGACAGGATGTGAAGGTCCTTCACCAACCACTGAAGAGCATGGAAATAAAAAACAGCTTTCCTATAACAGATAAGAACTATTTAAAGGGGTCATAATGTTAACCTAAGGCTAAACTCCGAATGTTCAACTTATCTGTAAGATCGTGGTTAAGTAATGAACTAGATTAACCAGTTAACTGAAAACAACTAGCTCATGAGAGGGATCCGTTCGATCCAGGTGCAGTGGTTCTCTAGTAACAGCTCACTGGAGGGGGGTCTGGGCCTGTTCCTAAGACAAAGACTTTCATACAGCTTCAGAAGACTTGGAAAATAGCTCATAACGGCTGGCCATCAGCAAATGTTGGGCCATCATTGAATATCAATCAGCCCAGTTTCTGCAGTGTGTTATGCACCTTTAGCTGCCACTGTCCGCAGCTTTTTGACCAACTGAGCAGGTTAAACAGAAATAGAAATCCTCGTTCGGCTTAGTGAACCAGTGCACAAGATGGTCAAAAAGGCATAAACAAAAGATGCTATTTATTCTTAATCCTCATATCATCTGTGATAATTTTGACTGATTCTGTATGGTGAGAAAGCCTGATGTACAAATGTTATAGAAAATTGGTGTGCTTTGTTTACAGTGTGTATATCCACAGTACTAGCTCTTCCAGTTTCCTCTTTTGTATGACGAATACAGACTACTGCCACCTGCTGGCATGGAGAGCTTTTTTTTTTTCCCTCAAGCAAGCGAAGAATGCGCATGCTAGTTGGCTGTAGTCTTAGCAATGTGTTCTGACTCAACTTTTTGGCCCTGATGCAAGCGACACCACATTCGGCTTTTCTCAGCACTAGTTCTTTGATGTTGGTTTTGTTAGTTTGGCCTTTGGGTAGGGACACACCAAACCTGACACCAAAGAACTAGCGCTGAGGAAAGCCAACTGTGGCGTTGCCTTGCATCGCCTGCATGGGGACCAAAAAAGTTGCACTTAGAACACACCGGACAGACTACTGCCAATGACCAACTAGCGTATAAGCGCTGCACTTGCATGAGAGAACATAACTCTCCCATACCAGCAGATGGCAGTAGTCTGTATTCGGCATTCAATCAGGGAAACCATTAGAACTAGAACTGTGGACAAACAAAGCTATCAGTGCTTGCTTTTACCATTGTTTATACCAGCCGCGCTCACTACTGGCGGATTCGTGTAGCCTTGTTCAATCAAGTTATAAACGGCATTGGCATTGTCAGCCCTTCTTGTGGATAAAGAAAGGAAAGGATAGAATGACAAAACAAGTGTCTGTGCATTCCCTCTTTACTCTGTCATTGGTTTGCTTTAGTCAGTTCTGTTTTTTTTTCTTGTGTGTTCATTCACTAAGCTGAAAAGCCATTCAGAGTTCTCTTTCTCGCCAACGAGCTCCGCCACCAACCCAACATGCAGAATCGGTCTAAAAGAGCTGACGGCATCCGACTAGATCCAATTGTTGTAGAGCAGCATGAAGATTCTTCAAAACTACTTCTTTTGTGTTCCACAGAATTGGGGTTTGGAACAACATGAGGGTGAGTTCAATGAATTTTCATTCTTGTGTCAACTATTTCTTGCCTTCTTGAAATGAGCAGGATGTTTAGATTTTGAAAGTTACAATTGATTATGCATCCAACTTCTATTTGAAAAGAACCAAAGAAATTGTTATTTATTATATGACCCCTTTAAAAAAATAAAGCTAACTCAATCGTCAAAAGTTCTGAAGGGGCTGAAGATGTAAAAAAAAAAAAAAAACACTATGGTTACTATGTTTTGGTGTCCTGGGAAACCATACTCTGAATTGGTGTTTTATAATGAACCATCAACATAACTAATACATCATTTAATGTAAAGAGTAGCAAGAGATGGGTTAAAGCAATGGGAGTGAAGAACAACAGAGAGTGAGAAAAGTGGGAGGGCATGCCTGAGGTGAGACAAATGAAAAAAATGCACAGACCTTTGAATCCAGCGAACTCTGCTTCTGTGAATGAGAAATGGTGCCACAATCAAAAGTAGTAAGACCCCAAGAGCACAGGCTGTCCTAAAGGTGACTATAGGGTACAAAACTATAGGGTGCCATGTTGGCCTCTAAGAAACTACCTCTTAAGGGAGGCTTGCAATTATTAGTCACTTATTTAACTTTGTAACACAAAGTTAGGGGTCTGAATACTTTTGCAAGGCACTGTATTTTGTTCTATTTTAATGCCAGTTTCCTATCCAAAGATTTGATCTATGGGTGGAATCTGTATCTTTCAGACTTTAACTAAGTAGCTTATACTTAAAGGAATAGCTCACCCAAAATGTCATCATTTACTCTCCCTCATGTTGATCCAGATCTGTATGACTTCTGGATTCAGAAACCCATCAGGGTTTGTAAATGATGACAGAATGTTGGGGTGAACTATCCCTTTAATGACAGGAAGTGTTTTCAGGGCAATCTGAAAGCTTGTGACACTGTGAATTTTTAATTTTTCATTGAAGCCAATATAAACACAATAAAACATGTTAAACAATTTTTTAAAGTTGCACCCAAAATTATTTACATCCTTTTACAGCACAGGGGCAAAAAAGTCTTGGAGACCAAAAGTTTATACATTATAATGAACAAAAGAAAACTGCAGCAATATCAATGAACAAAAACAATAGCTTAATTATATTAGCTACAAAAACAAACAAGAATACACACACAAAAAAACCCTTAACACACATAAACAAAAGCTTAATGCTTACTGGTTTCTTGGTCACCGTCTCCTTCTGGGATGCCCACATACACCATTACGTTGACTGCATCGGATACGTCCAGATGCAGGTTAGTGGTGCCAACCTTCCTGTCTTCTGTGGAGATCAGACCTGGGAGGAACACGGCAAAGGGCAGAGGTTAAAGAGCTGTCAGTGTATTCCTCATAAGCAGTGGTGAGGATATTGCATGCAGATCTCATACCATAAGCATTGTACATTTTAGGACCCAGATCTGGCCGAACAAAGAAGTTTGGAAGACGAGAGGCCAAGTTGAGCCGGCCATCTCTCTTTGTGTACTCTGGCAGAGGAAGGTTCACCATGAGATCATCAAACCTGCACACAGAGGGACATGAGTGATCGAATTCATAAAAATTTCAACACACTGGCTGCTTCCAAGCCAAGATGCCATAGCTGGTGGTTGACCGATATGTTGCCAAGGCTGAAATAAAGACCGATATTTGGCAATTTTTAGTCATCAGTATCGGCCAATATATATATATATTTTTTTTCAGTTTGGCCGATATGTCAGAAGTGGAAACTTTTAACTTGTCAGCACAAGTGTCCATCTTCATTGGTTTACGGTCACTGCTTAACAGTTCTAACAACTTATTACACAAAGCTTTTAAACTAAATTAGTTATGAGTATATGAAAAGTATCGCTTTCCTATTATTAGTATTAAAGGCCTCTAGCAAATATGCATTTCATTTAAACAAGTCTGAATATCTAACAAACATTTAATTTCACTAACCTTGCTTTGCTTTGCTGCTATGTCATATTCATGTCATATTCATCGTGTGGTGTATGTAAAATGTTAGTATTGTGACAACACTAGTGCTAAATATTACTGACTGTAATCTGGTTGCAGCATTTCTTTATTTGAGAAAAAATAATATAATAGAATTACAGAAAGAAGTTAAATTTCAAGTTATCAAGTTACATTTTTTCATATTTACTCCTTTTTAAATGACAATTTAGTAAATATTATGTAAATATATATGTTTATAAATGTAATTTCAGCAATTGTTGCATGCATGTTTTTACTATCTTTAAATTAAACAGTGTAATATGATGTATATCGATATATATTGGCTTTTTACCACCCAGTGGCCACCATGCTCTCCAAGACATCGGCACCAGAAATCAAAATCAAAATCGACCACCAGCCATGGCACCCAATAACATGCCAGCAAACCTACCGAGTGGGCATCATGTCTCTGAAATCTTCTCCAGGAGGCCAGTCTTTAAGTT
The DNA here is from genome assembly GCA_024542945.1 of allo-octoploid hybrid of Carassius auratus x Cyprinus carpio. NCBI lineage: Eukaryota > Metazoa > Chordata > Actinopteri > Cypriniformes > allo-octoploid hybrid of Carassius auratus x Cyprinus carpio. The sequence goes on along the minus strand of CM045040.1, from coordinate 19,225,064 downwards.
TTAGTACCATAGGTTGGCCATCTCCACCCTGCAACCGCTCTAGAGAACAAAGAAGAATATAATACACCACTAGGTCAAAGTAGCTTCAAGGTCAACTGGATATGGTGACAATTAAGGATGGTAATAATCAAATCAACAATGAAAAGATCCAGGCTTGCACTGCTGTTAAAGTGTCTGTACTCACTGGAAATAACCTGGAAGCCATCCCAGAAGTCTCGGACTTTGACATCAGAGATGATGGCGCAGTTCCTACAGTTGACCAGGTCCACATCCTGGTCTCCAAACTCCTCGCTGAAGGACTCTGGCTTCCATAAGTGTTCCTTCAGCTTCTTGTGTATGCCTGAGACCAGCACAGGCTAAACAAGAAAAAGCTATTAGCCTCAGCAGAACGTAACCCATCAAATAAATGCACATCCATCTGATCTTCCCCGCTCACCTGTCCTTGTTTCCAGCACTCTCTGAAGATCTTCCAGTTGTTGCTGTTGCTGGGGTCCTGCAGGCAGAGCAATCGGCCATCGCACAGCCAGGAGTGGGAAGTGTGGGGGTCTAATACACTGAGACCCATCAAGCCCTCTCTGCGAGGAACAGCCCCTGACTCGCCGCCTTCTGCAGACCCTGACGAACGTCGACACTCTGCCTTCTTCGTCTCCACCACTGATGCAATGATATGATCCAAGAAGTTAGGAAGTCCTCCCTTCATTTTATCAGCCTGCTTAGGAGAGAGAGAAAAAAAATATATTTATAAAAATAAAATTAAAAAAAAATATTACAAACATTTACTTTTTTTTCCTCAGTGGTCGCAAAACAAAAAATTATTCATAACAAATCTATCATTAGTACAAAAACAGCTTCATATGAATTAAAAACAAGCATCAAAACGTAAAGCTAAAGTTACGTACACCAGCAGTGGAGAACACTGAAGGGAAGGGAACTCCTCCCTCGGCGGGACCTTGCGGGAGCTTCCCGGGGCCGGAGTTCAGCAGATCTCGGAGACTAGTGCCCTCTGCTTTGGGTTGAGAAGGGCTAGCGCCCAGCAGCAGACTGTTGAAGAGCTTGGGACTAGACCCTGAGGGTTTGGAAAGGGTGCCGAAGGAGTCCAGACCAAATGGAGTACGAGAGTCACGACCCATCACGGAGCGCAGAGACTCTGAGATAAAACAAGAGGAACAGCCTGAGCACACTGTGTATGTAAAGATTTACCAAATATAAGATTTACCATCAAATGTTTTATAAGGGGCTTTCACACAGGAGGAACCTTTTCATAGCTCCTAGAACTACTGGAGGAAGTTCCCACTTTTTGTCGGTTTAGTTCTAGTTACTCCTGTTTGGAGGAACTAAATTAGCTCCTACTTCAAAGTAGGGTCTTAAACAGTTCTATAGGAACTATCAGTGACATAAGTGTACGCTGATTGGCCAAATGCATACGAAACACCGGCTACCCAGCATTTTTTAAAAATCTACTTAATATATATGTAGTATAATTTAGCATTACAAAACATTAAATAAAGCCATTTACAGGCATAGATAACTAATGCATTAACCGTTATTAACTAATTAAGTTGTTAATGTGAAGAGATGCCTTAGTATATTTAGTAAGCATAATTATATACTTATTAGCATAAGTATATAATTAACATGAACAAAGATTCCTAATATGTTGTTCATTATTAGTTCATGTTAACTAATGCATTAACTAACGTTAACTAATACAACCTTGTTGTAAAGTGTTACCATTTTTTTAAAAGAAGCTTAAAGCATATCTTTTATTTAAGCTTTTATCTAATATTACATTCTTTAAATCTCTTTGGAATGCATTTTTTTTTTTTTTACCTGATTTATGCATGCTTTGTATTATGTTTTTCTTCTATTATTAATTACATATTTTTTGTTATGCATTCCATGTATATAATTTTTGTAACGTTACGTTTGTTTTCACGTTACATTAATTATGGTATTTTTTAATAATTTCACTGAAAAACAATGTAATTTTTTTATTTATTTTTTTTTACTTGTAAAGCACTTTGAGCTGCATTTCTTCTGTATGAATGTTATTTACTACTATTATTATTATTATTATTATTATTATTATTATTATTATTATTATTATTAATATTATTATTCTTAAAGTTTATTATAAAGAACAAAAACCAAAATTTTAAATACCATAAACATATTTCTTCTTAAATGCACAAAATAATTTATAATACATACATATAATATATATAACAGTACATGATCATTTTGGTCAAATGTAAATTCAAAGCAGTTGAGAACCACTGTTATAAAGTACTTCAACATGTGCCATCCACTAACTGTTCAGCGCTCTAAACTGAGTCTCACCTTTGGGCTCCTTTTGTGTGGCCAGGTCAGCCAGCCAGTGAAGGGCCGAGGAACTGCCCTTGCCATCTTTTGCAGCTGGTGTCGGGGCAGGAGCAGGGCTAGAAGTGCTGCTGTTTGTCCCAGTGGTGCCTGACGTTGTGTCAGCACTGCCCGCCTCTTCAGCAGGCTCTGTTTTGACTACTGCACTCGCTACAGGTTCCCCATTCGGACGGGTTGTGGCTGAAGTGGAAGTGGCTCCATTCCCCACACTGTTAGCCGCACCCGACTGCACCAAACATGAGACAAAAGATGAGAACAGATCTAAGAGCATTAAAGATGGAATTCTACTTTCAATTCTACTGTTTTGGAGATATCTTGCCTGTGAAAGGCCGTTTGGAGCACTGGGCCGCACCAAGGGTTTGTTATGTCGACTAGTGCAGGGGCAGTTCGCTTTGATCCCCCATTTACCTCTGGCTGCGTGTACCATGTCACCTATGCTGTATAAGGCTGAAGGCACACAAGGACACAATTAAACTGAGCTCCATTTACTGTAATTTCACATATTTTTAACAGGAATAAATGCACTAACCTGTGCCAGGTATAATTTGAGTGGGCATGAGGTTCTGTGGTTCATGTGGCTGGCCTTTAGCACACTTTAGCCATGAGAACACCTCCTCTTCAGGACTCTCGTCTACTGAAAGAGCAGAAGTGAGTCCGAGACATGCTGTAACGGACAAACATGACAGTGTACCTTTATCAAACAATGATAGCTTCACAATGTTTCTAGTCATGAATGTGATTCTTTGTCATATCTACCTTCAGGAGGCCTGTTCTTGCGTAGCCGGTAGCAGTCGAGACAAACGCCGAAGCCGCATTTGCGACACACCCAGTGGATGTTGAACAGCGTTGTCTCACACACGTCGCACATTTCTCTCACTCCCCTCACAGCTCTCTTCCATGCCACTTTTTCTGCAAAATCAAAGGGCATTATCAGAAATAGTCACTAGCTCTTCATTTTTTTGTATTTTGGTGCATTTATAATGCAAAACAAATGTTTGATTTTTTTATTTTAAATAATAAAACTTTTTTTTACTCCAAGCTGTTGTTTTAGTAACCGTTTTAAAAAAATCCTTGAAGAATCAGTTAAATTAATTTATTTTAAATAAAAAGAGGGAATCTTGAATGTTCAGCTTTTAAACACTTCAGGAATACTAAAGCTTATTAACTGAACATGATTTTAGTTGTTATTTTACTTTAAGTTTACAGAAATTAAACTAGATAAGAACCACTGGTTGAGGTGCAAAGCTGCGTGCAAAAAATGTTTTGGCATTATGTAATACTTTCTTATACTTTATTCAGATTCTAAATGATTTTGTGTGAACAAGTTTTAATCAACTTTAATAAACAAACACTTACGATGGGGCTCTATCATCATCATGGCCTCTTTCTCTGACATGACCAGTTGGCAAAACTGGTCACCCACGTTTGCTAAAATATATTTGGACGTGTCCAGGTCAAGTCCTTCCTGTGCTGTGAGGGAGGGGAGCCACAGCCCCATCGCCATGCTGTCACTCTGCTGCGGGCTCAGAAAGCCTTCAACACGAAGGACTCCCTTCTTAGTGAAAGCTAGCCTGTTACAACAAATCAAGATGTCAGTCTCACACCCTAGCCAAGAGTTTAGCTAGTCATACCAGTATTTGTCTGAATCATAACCACCTGCGAAAGTGGAAGAATCGGCAGGCCACGTTTGGGTCATCATCATCCGAGTCCTCGCGGGATTTCCTGTAGCGCTCCAGACGGCACTCGCGGCATTTGTGCAGGTGGGGCGCCACGTTAATGCAGGAGCCGTCTTGCAGAAAGGACTCTCCGGACTGCTTCAAGCGCCGAACCTTATTCTGGTCCTTCAACACGGACTGTCCCACTAGATAAATCACACATGAACCCGAAATCAGATGACTGAGAGCGTCTATCAATTCATCTACTCTTTATAATCGTGCTCTCACAAACTTTCACAGTATAAAGAAACTCATACAGGTTTAGATCGACATGAGGGTGACTACTAGGGCTGCACAATTAATCGAAATTAAATCGTGATAAGGCACAAGCTGCAATAGTCGTGTATCTTTCAGTGAAGCACAGTTCTGTGTTCAGCAGTAAATATCCATCCAAAGGCCAGAGGGCGCTCTCGCGCTGAAAATCCAAATATGCCCCGAAGAACAAATCGCTGCAGCTGAATAAACAGAAGATTAAACTGCTTTCATTAATTCAAAGTGACTAATAAACACATGACTATGGCAATATATGGTTTATCTGAGTTCTTCTTATTATAATGTTCATCATAATAAAGTATATTTATAATGAAACGCTAATCGACATAGCCTTTATCACTGCTTAGAATACAATGAAATATTGTGTGCCTTAATTATTCCGCTTAAGAAGCCACATCATCACACAGAAGGATTTAGACACTCGACTGACGTTATGAAGTGAATTTGGAGTAAAAGCATATTGTATTTTCACGTGCTCTCGGATGGAGCAGCATTTACTACACAGAGCTGTAGTTCAGAAGATACGCAAACAGCTGTAATTATCGCGAATGATTTCGTTGATTTCATAATCACACAATTATATCGTCTGCGATTATGAACGCGATTTTGCATAGCTTGTCAGAGATCCACGGCTCCGTGTAGTAAATGCTGCTCCACCTGAAAGCAGGTGATGGAGATTTACTCCTAATCACAGAACCGGCTTTACTGACTAAATGCGCATGACAATCACGATTAATTGCGTTCGATTAATCATGCAGCCCTAGTGAGTACTAACTAATTTCTCATCAAGTACACAGCATGCAGTAGTCAAGCATGTTACCTTTGAAGGGTTTGCTTCGTGGCCGGCTCTTAGCCACAGGCTGGGTCTTGTTCTTATCCTCAATGGCTGAGGAAACCCCAGGTTTCTGGCTCTGGCCGGAGTTGTCCTCCCCCTCACTCAAATCAGACAGGTCACTGTTGCTACTGGACTCTGAATCTCTTTTGGTGGACTGACTGCGTTCCTCCAAAGCAAACTTGGTTTGGTCGAAAGGCATAGCCACATCTTGGCCTTCAGTGCCGAGGTGGGTTCCCGGGCTGCCATCTGAACCTTCTTTATTTGGTTTGGACATTTGCGGTCCGTCCTGGGCAACCGAAGTGAATGACGGAGTGGTCGTGAGAGCAGGAGCAGGGAAATGGGGAGCTAAGATTCCCTTAGGAGGTTCTGCCATGGTGAAGAGATTTGGTTTGGCATCACCACCAGAAGGATCTTGACTAAGTAGACCGGAGCTGCCTGAAGGTGAGACAGCAGACGCAGACAGCGCTGATGAAGACGACATCGGAGTTGACAACGCACTAAAAGGCCTGTGTGAAACAGCTCCGCCATAAGCAAGAAATGGATTTGTTTCCTTCGTGGTCTGTAGGAAAAGGTTCTCATGAGTTTCCGAAACCTTGTTGCCAGCCAGCAGACCAAAACCGCTGACTGGACTCGAGCTGTTAACATTCCTGCCACTTCCAAGTCCGCTGGTTCCTAATCCCAAAGAGGGATTCAGAGCCTCTGCAGAGCTCGCAGCTTGACCTGTGGCTGAGGGAAAAGCCTCCCCCACCGCTCCGAAAGGCTTGTTCATTAGGGTCCCATTGCCTGCAGGCTTGATATCAGGCACTTTTGGTGGCTCTTTCATTGGTGCCAGGCCACTAGCAGGTGCTGAACCAAACAGTCCAGCGGATGCAGAAGCTACAACCGCCTTTTTGAAACCCTCGGAGGGAGCGGAAGGCTTGAACAGGCTGGGCGGCTCCTTGTTCAGGCACTCGGACAAGGACGTGAAGGCCTTTGACTGGCCTTGCGTGATGCTCTGGTTCTGAGACATGATTTGGAAGAACAGGTTCTGTGAGGGATCAGAGTCCTGCCTCTGCGACTCCTTCGCAGCTCCAAAAGGAAAGCCAAAAGGCTTGTCCTCCTGGGAAGAACCATTGGCCTGTGTGGGAACATCCCCAAACACTGCCTCACTTGACTGTTTACCAAATCCTGCAGCAGCTAGAGCAGGGATCTTGGGGGTCTGAAATACAAATAAGCCAAATAAATGACAGATAAAGAGTAATCAGTGTGCCAACAAAGAGAAAAGGGAAAATATTTTAAAACCAATGTTGTTATTATTAACTAAAACTTTTATTAAAAATTATTATTAAAAATTGTACTGTAATTGAAATAAATCTTTAATAAAATAAAAAATAAAAATTAGAAACAATGCCTTGGCAACTAACTGAAGGAAAAAAAAGTACTAAAAAAAGTATTAAATTTACTATTACAGAAATGAAACGTGATAAAAGAAAATAAATAAAATAAATATGAAATAATTAAAAAAAACTGAAAATGAAAACTGAAAAAAAAAATGCTAATTCAAAATAATAATCAATACTTTAAAATTATTTGTAAAAAAATTATTAAAATAACACTGGTTAAAAATAACCCAAATGAAAAATGGTCTTTATATCGAAAAATGGTTAATATTGAGGTTTCATGTAAAAGTTTGGGGAGACAAAATCATAATATTTTAAATATTTCATTATTATTATCTATTTTAATCTTTTACATGACTTTGATTTGGGTTTTTTTTCTAAATGTTAATGTTATTTAACAAAACTGTTTCAGAGTTATTCTTTTCTTACAAATAATAAAACATTAAGCCAAAATATGTAATAATTTTATTATTATTATTATTTAAAGGGTCCTATTATGCTCTTTTAGAAGGTCTTCATTTTGCATTGGGGGTGTACTAGAACAGGCTCTCATTCTTGGCTGTTCGAAAAACACATTTTTCACGTATTTTACATTATTAGAACACCTCTCTCCCCAGTCTGGCATGAACGGCTGGAATAGTTCCCGTATCAACTGAAGGTCTGCCTTCTAAAATACAAAATGCGCTGTGATTGGCTAGCTGGGCCAGTGTGTGTTGTGATTGACAGCACTCGGCGCCTGGTCATGCTCATGCTCATGCCCCTTACCATAGCTGCCTGCTGTGAGCTTCAGTGTAAATATTGTGTCAAAATCAAATCAATTTGAGCGCAGTTTAAACCTGGATGATTGTAACCACTCTAAGCTTGTCTGCCTTACATGGACCTAACACTCGTTGCCTTCTCTAGTGCAGCTCAACTAGGTCTCGTCACATTCGTTGATCTTTGTGATATCACAAATCCCGGAAAATATGCGTTGTAGTCCAAACGAGTTGTTCGTTGTAGTTTTTGAAAAGTGATTTCTGTTAAACAAAATATCTCCTTCTGAACTGGACTTTGAGCTTTGTAACTTTGCAGATCTTTTTTATGCTCAAACAGCAACATTACAGACTAACTAAAGTTGAAAAAGCATAATAGCACCCCTTTAATAATTCTTCTACTTTGAGGATATATTCTAATATCTTTTTTTGTTTGTTTTTACTTTATTTCACCCAAAAATGTTAAAAACAATATTTTTTTATTTCCGAATCAAAACTAATCATAGAAGTGGTGGTTTAATTTATATTTATAAATTCCATTTTTAATGTATTTTTTTTTTTTTTATAAATTAACAGATCCTAAGTAAAATACAAGCATCAACGTCCTACCTGGCTTGCTTCTGGAGCTGATCCCCATTTACTGGGCTTTTGGTTTGCTTCTACAGGAGCAGAAAGAGCCACACTTGAAGCGTTGTCTTGGGAAGGTGATGAAATGGTCACAGGACCTGGAGACACCAGGGCAGCTGTTTTAGGATACCCTGAAAGGACACCTCCCTCCTCCCTCTCAGCTGCCGGGAGTGTGGGAGAGGATTTTGGGGCAGGGGCCCCGGGCACCAAGCTGGGCATTTGACCCAAAGAAGGAAAAGTGTTAGAAAAGGGCGATGGGGCAGGCTTCAACGGAGGTGGTGTTGGAGTGGACGCAGGAAGCACCGTTGATACTGAAGATGATATCCTTTCTTGGTTTGGGACAAAACTGCCATTCTCCTTGACAAAACCTGTGCTCCTTATGTGGGAGTGCTCCTGCTGAGAGGAATTGCTGTTGTTAGAAGAGTCTTGACTTGGCAAAGCTACTGGACTACAGGTGCTCGTCACCCTCCCACCTACGCCACCCCCTCCGTCTCTTCCCTTCACTACTCCCTCTCCCGGCACCTCTACGCATGTTACCATAGCCTCAGCGTCCTTGTTGGAGCCACTGCCATTCTGGCTATCAGAGGCGCCCTCTCCGGCTCCTTTGAAACGTTTCAGAGTAATGTCTTCATCTCCTTCAGATGTTGTCCGGCGCCGCCGACTGCCCTCACCTTTCCCACCGTCACCCTCCTTCTTGCGTCGATCTGGGCTCTATAAGAGATGTGATATGGCAGAATGACTAAGGCGTATGATCAATTACCAAGTTTACATTACTAAATTAATAAACAAGCTATAAAATGACTCTGTTAACACTCACATATACATTTATAGCATTAAGTTTTGTTTAATTATTTGAATTAACAATACTTTCAGTGGTGACTGTTCAGGGAAAACCATCTAGTCTTAAATTAGACAACCTCCAATTGACAGAAACCCAACACACCTTCTCTAATTGCTCCACGGCAAGCATCACATGAATAACCCGAGGATCGACGACTTGTGTCTCTTCACCCTGAAACAAACCAAGATTGACAGATGAATCACACACAAAAGTCAGCTTTTATCATCTCTAACCCACGAATCAGACAATGGTAGCACTGATTAGATTCTGACAGACAGTGTCCTGCCTTTCACACGGACCTGGTCCATGACAATCTCCATAATGTGTGTAACTAGATCATGCTGAGATACGAGTCCCAGGGCCCAGGGCTCCTCAAACTCAGGCTGGTACACCTGCACTCTCTGACCCCGAATAGTGCAAGATCCTGTCCAACAGAGAAAAGAAGTGCAGCTTTTATTATCAGTTAAATACGAAAAATACAGAAAACAACAACAGAAAATCTCTATTGTATCTTGTCATAGACAAAATACGGCTGAATGTCCTTCTACTTTTATTGTGTTCATATGTTTGACCCACATATTTTTGTCATGACTACTACTACTGAGGTTAATTTACTCACCCTCAGGCTAACCAAGATGTGCAAATTTTTAATTTTTGGCTGAACTATTCCTTTAATATCTTGTATGACTTCCTTTGAGGCTTTGCACAGGTAAGTTTACTAAAGCACATTAGAGTTTATAGAGTTAGAGTTTATTTATAGTTAAATGCGACTGACCTTTCCGCAGGATCTCCTGCAACTCAGAGTCACTGTGCCAGCTGCTGATGGCAGCTTGAAGCGCCGGCTGCTCTTGTAGCAGAGTGTGTCCAAAATCTTTTTCAGTCTGAAGAAAAAAAATAAAATAAAATCCAATACAGTCCAAAAGTTCTGTACTAGTACATGCAAAATGATCACAATGCAGATCTTATGATGGTCACCGACCTCAAAAGTGTGCAGTGCACTTCCATTAGGGAGAAATGCCAAAGTTCTTGTGCCAAAGAACTCCACAGGAACCAGGGATCCCAAACCCACACGGTCAACCAGAGGTTTGAACATCTGAAGATTGAGCCAAAAGACAAACGGTTTTCAGGAAACCAGGATTGGATGCACTTTTTCCTAATCTAACCATCACTGCAACAAAAAAACATGGAACATTTCTGGAAAGAGTCTCAGTGTGCATCTGTACTCACCAAGGCTGGCCACTGAGGCGCAGCGGAGAGCGATGGATCGCTGCAGTTGGCCCAGACGATGGCACTCTCCATGAGAACGGCACGCACCTCGTCCCCGTACACCTGCACCCATGAGCGCTGCCGCCAAGGGCTGTCGTCAAACTCTACAAACACCTACAATGGAGACAGACGGTTGGTAAATATGGATATTACGGTGATTTGTCTCATGTGCCCAAACAGCCCCATCATAAGACTCAGGTACCCCAACATCAGCACCAAACCTGAAAAATACTTCTTTTACCTCATATTTCAGCAGTGCTTTTAATACGATTAAAACAGCTATTATAATAGTGCAGTGAGTGAAACAGACTCAACAAGCTTTCTCTCAAAAATCAAGAAGCGTTTAATAAATCAGTTTTTATAACTGCATTTGGTTTGATTAACTGAAACATCTGAAAGGGGAAAAACAGGATAAAGCCACTACAGGACTCTGTAGTGCAAGATTTTTCTTAATGTTTTAAAAGAAGTCTCCCGTGATCACCAAAGCTACATTTATTTGATTAAAACACATTTTTTTTCCCAGAATGATTTAATAAATACTTTCTATTCATATGAGATGGAAATTCGCTGTGAAGTTATATGTGTTGTTACTGTAACGTTTGATCAATGCATTCTTGCTGGGGAAAAAAAAAAAAGTAATAATTTCTAGTAACATTAAAAGCACTGAAAAAAGTAATAAAAATAGTACTGAACCCAAACTGTAGTGAACATTTCTCCAAAAGTGTCAGCTACGCAAATAAGTAACAGACTGTGTTCCTAACAGATCACTAACCAATGGTTAAAATGAACCAAATTAGATCAAACCAACACACAACATAAAGCCTGCATGTGCATATATGAATATACATAAACTAGACTAACACAAGCCATATGCTGCATAAATACTAAATGCTTGCAGAATATTACATTGGTTTTGTACTTGCACTCTACACACTGACCATCAATATTAACCTATCGTAATTCAATCCATGATTAATAATAATAATAATCCCCATAAAAAAAACATGTTTTCCACAACAAAAAGTTTGCCTGTGTGAATATAAATACCAGCACATATTTTCTATTTATTCTGAATAGCAATAAACCATTAATAAAGGTTCTTCATATAAAATGAATATTACTTCACTGGCAACACGTCATGTCCCAAACCTTTCCCTTTGTATTCACAGTCGGTTTGTTTAATCGATCTGATAAATGCATTTATTATGTGTGACGGTTTTTAATCACAGTGGCTTCTTTACTAAGCCTACTGCGGTCTTAAACTAGTGGCTGCCTAACTAGACAGCATCAGTCTAAGTAGGCGGCTCTCCAGGGTTTCAGTCAGTCCATGTCTGCAGCTAGCCTCTTAGCTAACTAGCGCTCAAACACGCATTAGATGCTCATCTACGCATCTCTTCCTCATTTCAGACGCAACCTGGAGTCACATCGCACTGTTTTACACACTGAAACTGACGAACGCGTCGGTGTTTATTCGCACGGGTTGGGTTTGTTTAATGTTTTGACGGTGTGTTGTTGTTGTTGTGTCGGTCTCACCTCCATCCCCGGGCTCGCCAGCCCGATCACACTGACCGCGCGCACGGTTCCGCGGAGCCAGGCCGCCTGCTCCGCCGCTCCACCCGCCGCCGAGCTCCCCTCATGGAGCAGCAACAGCAGCCGCTTTCCGATCAGACCGAGCGAGTCCCCCATATCACAACCACCATCAAGAGACCGACTTCCTCCGGAGCTCCGCTAAAATCCGCGATCAATCGTGGCTAATCTAAATCAGTGAATTACTAAAGCCACATATGAACGACTGCACGCGGTGCATGGGGGATGTGCATCGGCAAACTGAGACGACTAAGAAGCGCTTCGCTGGGAAAGTGAGGTGTTATTGTTCGAGCTGCAGCCCCTTGTCCTCATCCGCCATTTAGTTGTGCAGTAATCAAACGCAATGCTGCGGGACTGCGCTTCACTGGCTACCCGGGAAACAGAGCAGCGCCCCCTGCTGGACACTGTATGCGCCGTACAGCGTGAACGCACAGCTCTGGAGGTCCGGGAGAACTCTCGCGAGATTCACATGCGCTTATATGGAGTCTCGCAGCCGCAGCAACAGCGTTCCCGTTGAACTGTTACACACTTAAACCAGTATTAATAAAAATATTAATAAAAGACTGAAAGGCTATAACCCGTGGCATTTTAACCTTAATCAAAACCTTCAAATGTAGATATTAACGATCCAACCTTACAAAATCACCAACTTTTAGTAAAAGGTCTCTGCTTTTTTGAGAAGCGTTTTAATAATATTTTTTATAAAGTACTCCTTACTCCTTTAATGATGGATAAATCGTCCATGTGAAACAAAAAGTCACACTTCATCTGGACACTACCTTAGAAATATGTTGTTTCTATAATTATGTGTGTGTGTGTGTGTGTGTGTGTGTGTGTGTGTGTGTGTGTGTGTGTTATTTCTAAGGAAATAACATAAAATGATTTATCAGTTTTAAAAAGTTTAATTGTAGGACCTTACAATATTTTACTTAATTGATAATTAACATTCTAACTAACATTCAAATATAAACTGTAACCTCTCTAAAAACGAAGGAATGGTTAATATTTCCAGATTATCACATGCTTTCCTTTCAAAACAAAACATGTTTGTGTATTTTCCAAGTGTTTTTAATGTGGCTCACAGGTGGAATATCTTTATGGGGAAATCACAGGAGTGTCGGGAAACTCTGATGCAGCAGGAACCTTCAGCTCTGGGACCAGGGTGGCTCTGAAAAGAAACCTGTTGAGTGACATCTGTAGTAGTTGTTAGGTAGCTTCACATGGGTTACCACTAAATGTAGTGATTTTTCAAATCTAAGTAGCACCACCAGTGTAATGGCTTTGGCTTAAATATATTAATTTTTAGTTGTGTTCATACTATTTTAAGGGGCACCAGCCAGAAATTATACCTTGACAGTAAAAAACAATCACTGAAGATTGTTGAATAAATAATAATAAGCTAGTCTGACCAATCTGAAGGATTTTAGAGAATCGTTAACTTGTAGAGCATCTTACTGAATGATCAACACAAGGATGTCACAAGTGTAATAAAAGGGGTTTTATTAACGAAAGGATAGAGTACTAAATGGGTACAATGAATGGATAAAGTGCAAAAGATTTATAGATGCAGCTGACTGAGTTGGATGACATTAGGTCTATTTGCATAGCTTAAAGTCCAAGTTTAGAATAATGTCTAAGGTGTTTCCTATGCATAATTCACTTTCCAAACCAATTCCAGATTAACCTAAACATAGTGCTGAAAATATGGAGACCAAACATTAATGTGTAATTTTGAGCATTGACCCATGCATTCATATACACAGTATATACCTTAATAAGTTTGCATAAATTGTTGTATCACCCGCAGCACTCATATACAGTTCTATAAATGGATTTGAAGAAGATTTAATCAGTTTTGTTTGAACGCATGTAAAGATGTGTTTTTGCTTTGTGGCTCTGGCCACCTGGCAAAACTTTCTCCTGTGAGGGGGATTTACGATCAAGAGTAACAGAGACAAAGCAGTTCATGAGCGGGAGTTACTGCATGTTAATGTTACCTCTTCTCCACAAGAAAAAAGTCCTTTGTTGTCCACAAAACCTGATCAAATCAACTGCTGTATACTATCTTAATGTCCCGATGGAAGACCCCCCGATGCTCCCAAAAATCATGCATGTGCAGGGCGACGTCCTGTAGAGAATCAACCAAAAGCTTGTTTTAATCAACTAATATCAATAATATATTGCATACCCATTTTGTTTTGTTTTTTTCTTTAAGGGTATGTTCTGGTTAATTGAATATTAAACTTTTCAAACCATGTTAAAACATTAATCACATATAGTGGAAAAACTCATTAATATTCATTTGTA